>JARJLE010000418.1:0-43258 GCA_029289555.1 Mycena latifolia | reverse complement strand
CCCCCCGACCTTCCGCAACACGTTCGGCGTCAAAATCGACGACGCGGGCCTCCCCTTCGACATCGAGGATGACTGGCAGCGTCTCCCGCCCTTGAGTGGTATGTTCGTCCCCACGACCGCAAGGTCAGATAGCCCCCATGCGTTCATCCGAGTGGTGGGGTCTGACGCCTCCAGCGCCTCCACGCACGACGACGAGAGCGACGACGAGAGTGACGGCCATTCCCTATGGATTTCGGCCATGTCACCTCCACGCTCGACAAAGGAAAGGCCAAGCCGTCGACCCTTCCCCGGCGCCCTCCGTTGTGGAGGACCTGGTGTCCCTCAACTCGGACGAGCCTCTTCTTTTCGAAACCAAGGAGCGCTCCCTTCCCGACTCCCCCCGCAGCACTGTGGTTCCTGTCGCGGAGCCCGCTCCGGAGAATCCTCCCGAGGCCGCTGCAGAGCCGACGCCTCGCGAGCCCGAGGCTTCGACCACTGAGGACGCCTCCGATCCTCCTCTTCCCACTATCGACCCCGTTGCCTCTCCCCAGGCGTCACTCACTAATGATGTGGCGACCCTGCTCACGACCTTGACGAATGTGGTTTCTGCCCATCCTGAACTTTCCGAGGGCTTGCGCAACATTGTCCAGAATGCCACCAATGGTACGTATTGGACTGCTCATCGCGCGGCAGTGTCCCAGGCTGCCGGAGACTTCGTCCAGACTACTGGCGAGGCCACCGAGGATCTTCGTCGTCGTGCGGAGGAAGAGGCAGGCCGGCGGGTGGCGGATGCCCTTGGCGGCATGCTGCGTACCCTCACTCAAGTTTTGGCCTCCAGTAATGCACCTGCCGACGAGGCTGCCCCTGAGGATCCCGGCCAGCCATGGCGCACCAGCACTCCTACCACGGAACAGTTCAACTCGACCTCGTTCTGGTATGGTCCTCCGGGACCTATGTGGGGTGCTCGAGGAGGCGGAGGTCGTCGTGGTCGATTCTCTTGGGGCCCTGGGTCTCCCATGGTGGACGCGGCGGCTTCCACCATGGGCCCCTTCACGAGCATCCCTTCGGCCCTCCTCCTCCTGGCGGGCCTCCCGGCCCTCGCGGCCCTTTCCCTCATTTCGGGCCTCCTGGGCCTTGGCCTCATTATGGTTCCTGGGCTCCTCCTCCCGGTCCTCCTCCTCCTCCCGGCCCCCCTCCTCCTCCGGGCCCGCCACCCGGTCCGCCCCCGCCTCCCGCGGAGCCGCAGCGCCCCAAACCGACGCCCCAAGAGCTTAGGGCGCAGGTCGAGGCCGCGAAGCTACTCTACAAGGTGGAAAAAGAGCGGTATAGGGCGGAACGCGAGGAGCGAAGGAAGGCGAGGGAGCTCAGAATGGCTGCCGACGCGTGTGTATATTCCCTCTTTTCTCGCCGCCATTTTCTGAATCCTCTTTGCAGTGCAGTCGCCAATGCTCAGACTCTCGTCGAGCCCGTCCTCTGAGAAAGCCGCAGATCCCCCTGTGGGCACCTCCGGTGACGCATCTCGTTAGCACTGGCAATCCAAAGGTCGGATACCCTCACACTCGAAATGTACAGTGTCCCCCACCGGAACAACACGTATCACGGACACCCAGTCGCCGATATGGCCAGGATGCCGGGGCGGAGGGTTCGAATGAACGCCACCGTCCACCGCGTCACCAAACGTCTCGCTGCTGTACGTGCTCTTCCCTTTCTTTCCGTCGGCGCGCAGCTACTGACTGCATGCTCCAGAGGGGAATCACGGACAAAGGCGCACCCCGCCCTTCCGGCCAAGATCAAGGAACCGTTACCCGAGGGCAATGTTACTGAGGACGCGGAAAACAACATCGTGTCCACCTTGGTCGAAGAACTGCTGTTCATGTCCCCAAGCCGACTGCGTCGGGGTCTGGATTGCGAGACAGCGAATTGCCCGGGGCGTGGGCTTGATATGCCGCATCTCACTGTATGATTGTATACGAGTGTAGTTTATTTTTTGTATTGCAGTAAAATATAACGGTAAGTACAAAGAAAGAGATGTGATATGTGTGAAGGAATGCCCAAGAGGGATGCGAGCCTCATGTATGGCCCGGAAACTTCCGAACGATTGTAGTTTCACGGGCCGGGAGGTTGAAACCTGTTGAAACTAAAAGATCCGGCGCAAGTAAAAGTCGTTGCAGATAAAATGCAGGGCTTTATGGCCGTCACCAAGTCATCTTTCGTGCAAATTAGTTTTGAGTTAAGCGTAGGCTTAGACTGAGAGATTTAACTCTTTCATGGATTTTTTCAAGGACAAATGTGATCGATCGGCCAAACACGGAAAGCAACTTGGAGCCAACTGAACCTTGCTTTGTCCCTCGGAAAGATCCTGCAAGCTTGCAATGGTGGCAGAACTCCTGGCTCACATGCAGCGGCGTCCCCGGATCTTGCTCGGCGCCCTTTGTTCAAGACCGTACGGAAAACCGAATTGCTGAACTGTGTGGCAGCATCGCACCGGTCACGCTATGCTAGTTTCGTGAACGCCGTGGCCCAGTTACAGCTCGTCAAGTCATCAAAGGGGGCCTGAAATCATCCGGCCACTCCCTTAAAGCAAGGCTCTGTCGTTTCTTTGTTTATCTTGCCTCGTCTTTCTTGCACCCATTCACCAAGCCCGCCTCATAGGGAGACGCCCTCGTGTCTTGCAGCTTTTTGGCGAGCAGTCCGCTAGCCCTGGCATCGAAAGGGAGTCTTGAACGCGTCAAAGAGAGTTGTAGGTCCACAGCGGTGTTTGTGGGTGTTGGGAGGGCTGTCATTGTGATTGGCTTATTCCTTTTGCGAAACAACGTCCTCTATCTCTACCTCGTCTTTGTATTTTTTCTGGTCCTCTGGTCGCTACACGGATCCCTATAAATTCCCCTCCCCTTCCGCCATCATTGCTACCGCCTATTCCCCACGCCCTCTACGCATCACACTGTGGTATGTCTATCATATTTCGATGCCACCGTCTTCATACTCCAGTACTGACCGTCGGCGCGTCGTAGATGGCTCTTATTCCCGCTGTCGCCATCCTCCCACACGAGGATCAGCAATTTATGGCGCAAATCGCTGCACTCCGGTCTCCCGAAGTCACCGCGACGCACCCTGGTACCGCTCGTCTTCCGACTCAAAAGAAGATAAGCGAGCACTTTGGGCGCGTCGTGGCGAGCTGGATTCCTCACGAGTTCACCCCCGAAGAGAGACACGCTGTCCGGATGGATGGGCTGCGGTACATGGTCATCGCGCGGCAGATCGAAGAAGTACAAAGAGACATCCACCCCCGGAAACTTCCTGAGGAGGTCCAAGCCCAGCTCCTCTTCGCCCGTCAGAGCTACATGCTCAGATACTTCCGCACCTTCCGCGTCAACGACCTACCGACCGAAATCATCAGCAACATACTACGCTTTGTTGTATGGGACTCGATGAAGCGTCCGGTTGACGCCCGGCTTCGTGTAACATGGACCTGCAGGCGGTGGCGGGAGATCGCCCTCGCCGATTCGACGCTGTGGAACGCGATTTGGTTCCGTGGTGCAGGTTCCCGGATCGAGAGAGCTTGGGCATGGTTCGATAGAGCCCGCCAGGCTCCTCTCGATATTCGCATCGACGCCGATCCTTCAGGCGAGGATGCCGACTCCGAGTCAACAACCATCCTCGATCTCTCCGACCACCCTACTATGTCGGCGAACGATATGCGGCAAATGCTCCTCCGGCTCTTCACCAAGATCTCTACCATCCGCATGCTCATTGTCGTTGTGGATGATTGGAAGAGCGCCCTCACGGTGTTGGAGCTGCTAGGAGAAAGCGGCCCCACTGGTGTGCCCACCCTGCAACGCTTTGAGCTTCATCGAGGCGGGACCAAAAACGAGGACAGAAAATCACTGACTTGGCCAAACGTGGTCCCCACGCCCTTCCTTGGCGGTGCTGTCGCGCCTTCTCTCGCATATTTGTCGCTGAACGGCGTACCCATCGACTGGTCAAGGTCGATCCTCGAGAATCTCACCACCTTTGACATCAGACGCCTTCCTGCATCGCATTCCCCCGACGCCGCTCGTTTCCGCGAGGTCCTTCGGAATTGCCCTCGCTTGGCGAAGCTTTCAATGGACGGGGCCGGTCCTAAATTTGAAGAACAGGATACAGATAACCTACAGCCGGTTGAACTCCCGTACCTTCGCACTCTCGTTATTGCCGATTTCTCTCGCCCATATGCCATGTTCCTTTTTTCCCAGTTCTCAGCCCCCAACGTCAACGACCTGACGCTCATGAATCTTTGTGGCGAGGACTACTTGCCGCTCTTCCTCCAGTTGACCTCGACCTTCCCCAAAGTCCGACTACTGACAACGTACTCGATTCAATTCAACGTCAGCCCCGCGGGGATGCATGCGATGACCAGATGGCTAGAATCGATGCCTCTCCTCACCTACCTCCGAGTGGCCAACGTCGCCAACCAGTTCTTCGGGACGTTCTTCCGAGCGCATGCAGGTGGCGGTTCCACTCCTGCCGCCCCTCGACTTGCCGTCGTTGATTGCCAGTCGTTAGACCCAACCATCATCGTGCGCTTCGCCCAGGATAGGCACAGGTTCGGGAAGCCCCTTCACAAGATGTATGTATCGGAGGAATTGGGCGAGCGCTTGGAGAATGAGCAGATCAAAGCTCTGACCAGTATCTGTATATTGGCCAAGCTTCCAAAAGGAGCCACAACCCCAGAAGAAGAAGCCCTGACGCTCTGAGACTCACATTTAGGTTGGAAAGTACTGACAGTAACTGTAGCTATAGCACGTAGATAGTTTTTTTAATATATATGGAATTTATTGGGATTTAATTTCTGGGCCCCCGACGCGCCTTCACATTAAGAATTGGCAAAGCTTTTCACCCAATTTGAAATCATGTCGCTTCGCTGACCTGTCGTAACTTGTGTCCTGGTTATTTGAACGATTAGACGCTGATGTGCTACATAGGAAGTACACCAATATAATAATTTTGTGCTAGTACGAGCCGGATGAAGGAATGAATCAACCCATCGACTTCTTGCGCTTCTTCCCGTTGACTACTGGTATGGATGGTGGCGGCAACACATCATCAGATAGACCGTCGGAGGAATCACTCGTCGAATCACTCGCCGCCTCGGCTACGACTCCGTTGGGTTTCGACAGGTTTGAAGGGACGTGAGAAGATCCACCGTGGGATTGGCCGTTAACCAATCCCTTTCGTTGGCTTGTCGCTCCAACGGGAAGCGGAGGGGCCTTAGCTGGATACAGCACGTCAGTGAACGAAGTTGAGGAGCACACGAGCGACGAACCTTTCAAGGTGTGCTTCTTGAATAAATCAACCATAGCACCTATTTCCTTTTGGTCGACGACTCGGTTGGCATCCCTTCGAGCAAGGGTAGCAAGCTCATCATCACCACCCATGTCCACATCCCGGTCTGCTGCAACAGAAGGGAGAATGGAGGTCTCAGCTACCCGAGGTTTCAGGAACCCATTCATCAGCGGCTCAAACAGGTTCTCCAGTGGCGGCAAGAGATACGCTGCGCCATTGAAGATATCAGTACCCGCTTGGCCGGTCCACGGTCGCGCAACGGACGCCGGCACGGGAGGTTGCATCACACTGGCTTGCTCGCCGAAGGCAGATTTACCAAAGATGTCCTGGAACAGGGTCCGCCGCTGAGGAGAAGGATCCGTCGTGATCTCCCTGGATACGGAACCCTCGTCCTTCGATATCTGGATGTTATCGCCGAGCACGACAACTTTCCAGTCATGGGTAATGGCTACAAGACTGAACGATGAAGAGACAAGCGGGTACCAGGTGACATTTCGGAAACCGAAGGGTACCGGAAGTGTTTTCGAGGGTTGGGCGGAATTGACGTGGAATAGCACCACTTTGGACTTGACACGTTCTCCAGTCGAAGAGGAGAGCACAACTGCGAAGGTGTCCTCGCGAGGATGCGAAACCAAAGCACGAATGGGTACAGAGGTTTTATGATGCCATCGCACTGACGACAGAGGTCAAGAGACTGCGGTGGGATACTATAGTGTATACGCACCACGCTGGTCAACGAGATCCCAGAGTACGAGATCTACTACTCCAACAACCGCCAGGTAACGGCCCGCCTTTCCTATGAAATGCGCGGCTTGGACTGCTCCGCACTCGGGAGATGCCAACGTATGGCGGAGGAGATTGGTCGATGGACTGAAAAGCGCGATACGATTTGGTAAGGTTATGGCAAGCAGTGAGGCATCGGGTGACCATGAAACATGGGAGGGAGATTCGCTCTGGAAATTACAGGTGGACCGAGCGACCCAGAAGTCTGATAGGCATTTGGTATTAGCTCAATTTTTTTTTTTAAATGGAAGGGAAATACCTTCTGTGGGACCAGTTTTATCCTTTGATGTCTGTATTCGCCAGGTTTTTGTGTTACCATCTCTGCCTGTCGTTACGAGGAACACTGGCTGACCGGCCGAGGAAGGACTGAAGGCGGCATCGGTGACTCTTTCAAGGCCATGCGGACGATCTACACGAGTATTCAATATCCAGAACCCGGCTTTGCGGTCCCACCACCAGATCTTGAGATAAGCTTCGCCATTTGAACCTTCGTCTCCTTCTCGGGTGTCTATGGTGGCGAGCCACTCGCCAGATGGCGAGATGGTAGCTCGCTCCACGCGACACGGATCGATCGGCTTCTCATCCCGTCTTGAAACTCTGTTCGACGGGGAAACTTCTAATTCTGAGACAAGAGTCGAGGATATTGGGGAATATATTTGAAGAGAAGATGGATGGGATGAGGGTAGGATGAGGGTGGAGGTCACGCTGTGGACTAGGAGTGGTGTGACTGAATGGCTGGATGTCGACTGCGCAGTGTGGGCGGCTGCTGGATCTGAAACGAAGTTCAAGGATGGTCAAGTAAGGGCAGATCGAAAAGACACACCTAGTTTTATTCTGGAGTAGCTACGCGATATTTTGAGAGACGCAGCCCCGACGAAGGTGTAAGTGGCGTCTGCGAGGCCAAGCAGATACTCTTCTTCGCCACTTGCCACCTTGGACACACCTATAGTTTTGATTGGGGAACCCACTCGGGGCAAAAACTCCCTTTTCCCAGTGTGCAATTGCCAGATTACCAAAACGGATTCTTCTCCGCCACTGAGCAAATACGCCCCGTTGGGGGTGAAGGCGAGAGAGGACACCGCATGAGCATGCCAATGCAGTGATGTTGTCTGCGTTTTCTTCTCGACTCCAAAAGGCTTGATAGGTACTTGGTCGTTGAGACAATACCATAGTCGGATGTTGCCCTTCTCGTCACCGGTCGCAAAGTAGTCCTCCGAAGGATGGAATGCGAGACAAGTGAGGCGCTCTGGAGATATATATTTCGTGAAGCCAGATGCAAATGACGTTGACGACGCCACGTATGCTTTGTGTCCGGCAATGGCAACCAGGTTCCCCCCGCTGGGAGAAAATGCGAGACCAGTGGGCATCCGTATCTTTCCGATGGCCGTTATCTCGGAGGATTTTTGCACTGTGGACTGGGAGGCAACATCCGCAGGCTTGAGCGAGACTTGCAGAACAATGGCACTGTCGTCTATTATGGAAAGTTAACCGGGGCGTCGAAAGGAGAAGCACCATCACGGACCAATGACGCCTTTTTTACTCGGTCGAGAAGCGGTCACGAACACGAAATCCTTGAAGGTTTCGTGGACGCAAATTTGGTGGATGGGTTGTGCAATGTCTATTATTTGGAGCAAAGTGGCCTCCAAAAAGTCCCATACGGCCAAAACCCCAGCGAGCGAGCCCGTGATCAGCTGAAATGCATTGTGGGGGTTTAACACAGCGCATGTGAGAGTGTCCGGGGACGCGTCGAAGCCTGTCGGACGCGGAATAGAAAGCGTAGAGACCACTTTTCCTGTCGTCACTGCGTATATCCGGACGGAACCGCCGACAAGGGAGAAGAAGTAGCTGGAGGGAATTTAGGTCGCGCATCAGGACAAGGGGTAAAATGCACCTTCCATCCTTGGTAAATATTGGTGGTGCGGTGCTCACGAGAGAGTCTGTGAGAGAGGTCCAGTCCCACGACGAGCCTGAGGAGTGCTCCGACTGAGAGACCTGCACACGCCTTTTCGGAGCCGCGCCACTGGGCTCCTTTGCCTTGCCCTTTCCCTTCCGAGATGGCATCGGTCGCTGTAGCTTTGCGTGGGCGGGACTGTGGGGTAGAGGAATTTCATGTGGTTGGCGTGAGGTGGACGCCGCCATCCAGCTTCGTGAAGAAAAAAGTAAAGCTCGATCAAAGGTCGGTGACAAACATGCGCAACGCCGTCCTCGGCATCACGGAAGCAATTCCACTACAAGTCCATACTGGTTTTATTTTATAGCTTGTAGCCTACAAGTACACGCAGCGAACGACATGGACTGGGAGGCTCATCTTCCGAGTCAGCATAAGTCCGTGCCTCCATCATGGCGGAGCGCATCCGCTCCTCTTCAATCAGTTCAGCTTTGGACAACGGCTCCCGTTGAGGGAACTGCCACCCAATCCCAGTTAGTGAGCACCAGAGTGCAGTCCGAGTCTGCATATCTCTGTACGAACCGTCAATATTTGAGAAATTCGGGTCAAATGGAAAGACTCACGTCCGATACCGGTCAACGAGTAACTCGAACTTTTTCCGGCTTTGTAATTCCTCCAGTTCCTCATCATCATCCCATCCGAACGGCTTCAGCTCGTCCTTTCTGTTCCGTATCCGGTCTTTGAGTTCTTCCCACATCTCCTCCTGGCAAGCCAACACAAGCTGATACGAGCGGTAGAGATGCATAGCCAGCGACCGCTCATTGAGCAGACTGAGCTGGTTTCGCAACGGTATTCGGTCGGGTGACAGGGCCGCCTCCTCATTATCCATGCCCATGTCGAGCGCATAACTCTTGAATGGAGTAGCAGTTTTCGGAGGATCAGGAACCCCGTTTGCAGGCTTAAATGAGCCAGTGTCGGGACTGTCATAAGTGGAAACCGAAGATGACTTCCTGCGTGTACCTATGAACATGGACGATGCTTGCGAGGACTCGGCGGTGGAACCGGTGGAGGCGGACGAGAATGATAACGACGTCGGCCTGACTTCGTTCGGAGACGCGAATACGGTTGAAGTACGAGAATCCAGCGTGTCGGAATTTGGATCAATAACATACGACGTTATGATTTGCGGAGGTAGTGGCTGTAAAGGTGGAAGTGGTGGCATGAAGAAGCTGATGACAGGGCCGAGTGTGACGTGTCTAAAATATGTCGTGAAATAGCTAGGTAAGATAGCTGCAATGATGTGAGGTTGAGGAAGCGTAGATGCAGTAGGAAGAAGTGGCAGACCTGTGGGATTGAGATTGATGAATCGACTTTCGAATACAGATTTATACAGTGATTCGAGGAGTGCGTGGTCGTGAGGTGTCGAGGCCGACTGGGTATCGGAAAAAGGGTATAGACCTCGATGTGAGCCATCGGGGTAGTGAACAGATGTTGATCGTCGTGGCCGAGCACGTAGTGGAGCTGTGAACCACTTGGGAAGGAGCGGAAAAATGACATCTGTAGACGAACTGATCAGCCGTAGCCGCAGAGGTTCAGCGTGGAGCTTCCCGTCTTCGATAATCTCCACAACACCTCCAGGCCGTAGAATACGGTTAACTTCCTGCAAGATGGTCAATTTTATAGCTTTCTAGCGATTGCTTCAGACTGACTTCAAACAGAATGCCCCACTGATTGAAGCTGGGGTAAACAAGTGTTCTAGTGCTAGACGTCGAGATTCACCTTATTTTCTGGAACTCCATGGGCTATTGCGTGGATGTGAACATGGTCAAATTCATCGTCCTCGAACGGGAGTTTGCTCGTGAGGCTAATGGTGCGTTTAGTTAACTGGTAGTACGAGGATTGGAGCCTCACAAATTGCCATGGGCCCATGATATACGCTCTGCTATGGACGCGTACTCCGGGGGAAGAGTCTTGAGTGGTATTTGAACATCTACTAGGTCGAATCCGACCTGTCCCGGTGCATCAGCAGGGAGAATGTCGAAGAGAGTGATGGCGCGCACGAATTCACAGTCTGTCCACTCTTTGGCTGCATCGATCACCCAAGAACCAGTCTGCAAGCCATTTAATATGACAGCCAAAGAGAGGAAGGAGATCCTCACCCCACAGCCAAGGTCCAATGAGCGTTCCGGAGTCGCCACGCCGCCATCACCCCGCCAATTCTCATCCGAGAAATCGACGAAAGACACGGAGCCATTGCTCATGTGATGGACCAGACGCATGTCGATGGATTCGCTGCACGAGAGGAAATCAACTTGATTCAGTGGGCCAGCAGATGGGGTCGCACAGTTCGAGGACGTGTCTTGAATAGGCGAGCGGATAAGGGGCCTTTTCGCGGTCGTAAGTGTGGTGGCGCTGGCCATGCTTGAGCTCGAACTGGCCCTTGCGGGGCTGGCGCTTGGTGGAGAGAACGGGGGAGCCGTTGGGGGAGCGCTGGGAGGCCGACGTGGGCGAAGACATTGGAGAGCACTGGCAGTGGATTCGGAAGCAGAATCAGACAGCTGTGATTGAATCGAAATTGTGATCATGATAAGATTAACGGCAATCTCTCTCTCTCCTCTCATGCCTCCACGCAAACGACCAACCTCGTCCACAAAGAAAAAGGCCGCAACCAAGCTCAAGCGCGCCGTCAAGCGTGGCGATCTGCCCCCGGAGGCAAAGAAGCCCGTCAATCGCAAACATCGCGGCCCACCCGTCTCAGACGCTGTTCAAGCCGTCAGACAGCTCCAGTCCAGATTCGTTACACTACCTGCGCTTTTTCTTGAACAAACAAAGGTCCTCGCTGCAACACTTTCCCTCACTCGTCCCATCCCTAACCACGTCCGTCGCTTTCCATCCATCGACCACTTGGATGGCGAGTATACCTTGACTTGCCCTCGCCGGCCAAAGTGGAGGTTCGACATGTCCAAGATTGAGGTAGAGCACAACGAGGAGGGCCTTTTCGCAAAGTGGCTCTCTCAGACAGATCAATCTGTGCAAAAATGGCAAGAAAAGTGGCAGACTTCGCCAGACGACGAAGGGTACGCGTTTCCAGTTGTTTACACTCAAGCTTACACCTCTTAGCAAAGCCACAACAATGCCGCGGTCCACCACCTACTTCGAGCGTAACCTGGAAGTCTGGAGGCAACTGTCAGTCCTTCCTTCTCCGTCCCCTGCTCTCCTCACGCGAGTATATGCACACAGATGGCGGGTAACAGAAATCTCCCACATAATACTTGTGCTACTTGACTCGAGAGCTCCCCTCCTGCATTATCCCCCATCGCTTGCCGCATACCTCTCTGATCGCCGAGTCATACTGGTTCTCACCAAAGTAGACATCTCTGGGCCCGCACGAGCAGACGCATGGACACGCTACTTCAATATACATTTTCCTAATCTCAGGGTAGTCCAGGTGGAATCCTATGTTGAGAAAGAAGCGAGTTCTACGCATCAGGCATTAAATCCGGCAAAATTCAGCGCGAATACGTTCTCATTCTTTACAGGGACACAAGCAACACGAACCACATCTCCCCGAGTCCTTTCGTCACCGCCTCTTAGAGGCAATTCGTCAGGAGCATGCAGCGATGCTCGAACCCCCCGATAAAGTCAAGGCCAACCCTGCACGGCTTGAGAAGTGGAAACCTTCAATAAAGCGGGATATTGACTGGGATCGAGTCATGGCAGCAGAAGGCGTCAAGGTAGGTGCCGTCGTGGGCGGACCAGCTGTTCCCCGTGAAGACGAGCCGGACGAGGAGCCGAAGTTTCTTACTATTGGATTAATCGGTCAGTTAATTATGCGAGTCAGTGGTGATCATCTTTAACCGCCACGAACAGGGCAGCCAAATGTTGGCAAGGTTCGTATCCCAATAAGATGTCTCACCTCCTTATTCAACCCAAACTTTGAAAGTCGTCATTGTTGAATGCATTATTTGGTGCCAACAAAGTCAGGGCTTCCAAAACCCCGGGCAAAGTCTGTGTTGTCGTTGGAGATTTTTTTATATCCTGAGCAAAAGCGCCCTGCAGACAAAACATTTCCAGACGCTCTTCTGGACTCCAGACGTCCGCCTAGTCGATTGTCCAGGGCTCGTGATGCCCAACTTTGTCCCAATGGAGATGCAGGTACGGCCCCTCCCCTTTTCCCTTCGCTTGCAACCACACATGTCGCAGGTTCTTTCCGGCATCCTTCCCATATCTCGGGTGTCTGCGGTACCCTCTTGCATCCACCATGCGGCCCAACTTCTCCCGCTCGAAAAAGTCTACAACACCTCGCACCCAGCCCAAGCGGACGCTCCCGCTGCAGAAGACAAGAGAACGTGGCGGAATGGCGAGCGGCTCAATGGAAGGAAGACGAAGGAGACGTCGTGGACCGCGATGGATGTGCTCATTGGGTATGCTGATGCAAAGGGATGGGTCACTGCCAAAGCGGGGCGATCCGATATCCATCGGGCGGGCAATGCCAGTGCGTTTTCCTATTTCGCGCGTTGGGCAATTTAACCACCTGATGCTGGGATAGTTTTAAGAGCTCTAGCAGAAGGCAGAGTTGGGTGGGCATTCTGGCCTCCCGACACGGATGAAAGCTTGATCTCGGAAGAGAGCACCGATGGATTAGGCATTTGGATACCGAGGGCTGTGGGTGGGACGGGCAGTGAAGAAGAAAGCGAAGAAGATGGTGACGATGAAGGCGTCAGGATTGTCGACTCGGAATCACCGGAAGAGCAAGAGAGTAATGAGGAGTCCGAGTCCGACTCGGACTCGGCGGCTCTTCAAGTTGGTGCCGGTAGATTTGGCGCACTCCAGGACGTAGAGGACGTAGAAACCAGCGACGAAGAAGCAGATGCACCGTGATTAATTTAAATTTCGTAATTAATTAATTTGCACAACATGAACGCTTCCTGTTGTCTCGCTGCATAAGGGACCAGGGCCGCATTGGAGTGGTTTTCTGCATGCATCTTTCAAGTTTTTATGCATCCCATCATCCCCACCTATTTCAAATCTTCCGGTGACTTATCGGCGACCAAATGCGATCAAAGATCTCCTTCACGACCTCAAAACACTGGAGCGCTCACTTTCAAAGTCAGGATAGAAACACTTACAATGCGCTCGGATAAATTTGAACACACGCAGCAGCGGCTGCCACGGTAGAACTCTTGGTACAAATCTTTTAGACGATTTTTCGTCATGATGTCCAATCGGAAGAGGCTCTTTCTTTGACTCCCGTGCATCTGACTCTTCTGCGGCCCGTGGGCGGAAAATCCCTGCTTTTAATAATGGCCGCGAAACGGTGCACTGCTTAACCATCGACATTCATATTGAATCATGGTGACTCTTGCGTTTTTGTCGTCAACGTTGTTGTTTTTGTCCGCGGTTTCTGGGCAAACCGTCCATCTTGTCGGCGACTCCACGATGGCCCTAAACGGCGGAGGGTCCGGCACTCAAGGTAAATAGTAATTTTCAAGTATTTCAGTAATTAACCAGGACGCTTAAGGCTGGGGAGTACCGTTCACTCAATTCGTGACCCTACCTGTGGTCAATCATGCAGTCGCCGGCGAGAGCGCGCGTTCATACAGCGATGAAGGTCGTTTCGCTACGGTCATTGCCGCGGTGAAGTCCGGAGACTTTGTGGTTCGAAAAATACTTGCTCTAATATTATCGACAATTTCACAAATCAATTCTAGATCATCGAGGTGGGTATATATATTATAAATTCGAGATGATCCTGTGGTGCCACCGACAATTTAGTTCGGCCACAATGATGCGAGTGCTGGTGCGGTGGACAATGGAAAGCAAGACGCGGTTGGCGACGGCTTTAATATCACCTCGACTGTGACCACTTCCAAGTGGGATCAACGCTTTTATGCTTTCATATTTTTCTGACCACTTCGAGACAGTGGCACACAGATCTTGATTCATTCTTTCGCATTTTACATCGAGAATGCCGTCAACTCGATCAAGGCGAAGGGTGGTGTCCCTATTATCTGTTTGTGTCTTTCCTTCTAACACTGCGTCTCCGATCTGACGAGGCCGCAGCGTCGCTCACGCCGGACAACATATGGTCGACATCGGGAACAACCATCGCCGCAGGAGGTCGATTTGTCACTTAT
This sequence comes from Mycena latifolia, assembly GCA_029289555.1. Lineage (NCBI taxonomy): Eukaryota > Fungi > Basidiomycota > Agaricomycetes > Agaricales > Mycenaceae > Mycena > Mycena latifolia. Next base: position 29,149 of record JARJLE010000418.1, on the reverse strand, counting down.
GCTCAGAGCATCGGCACCGACACCAATATCGTCTACGTGGATCACTACGACTATACTGCTCAGGCCTACCAAAACCTTGGGGAAACCACAGTTAATACGTTCTATCCCATTGACCATCTTCATACAAGTGCAGCTGGCGCTCTCGTTGTGGCAGAGGCATTTGTGAGGGGGTTGTTGTGCGGAACCAGTACTTTGAAAAATTTCGTCAACGCGGCTGGAAAAGCTGTACCGAGTGAGTTTCTTACTCCTTAGCCAGAACGCGAAGCGTCTAATAATTTTTAAAGATGGGTGTCTGTGAGTAGGTGGGAACTGAAGCGGAAGTGTACGCATGCCGATATATCGTCGTCGAATAAATGTCGGAAATTTAAAAACTCCTTTCCTGGCATAGCACCTCTTGCGACCTTTTTGCAACGCATAAGGTCTTGTAATATAAAGGGGCCATGATAAGAGTCAAAGTCATAAGAGCATTGGCATTTTTCCGATTAGTTGCGGTAACGAGGCACGAGTGTAGACAAAGAGTCAAGAAAGTGAAGGGGACGACTCCGCTTTTGTCCTTATCGTGGCCACTGGCCGCCCCTCCTCAAAGGATCTTACTTAAAAGAAGATTGTTTGGAGGTACTAGTAGTTGGGAAATGAAACGCATGCAGATATATCACATGTACTGTGCGCGCGCCCATGTGATTTGGCATGAACCCGTAATAGCCCCTAATACGCCCGCGGCCAGTCGCGTAATTAGCCCCGCGGCCAGTCACGGTCCGGGAGCTCGCAACGGCCATTGGTAAAGCTTCCAGTGTTGGTCATAAGTCGGATGTACTCCTTTGCCGAATGTGAGTTTGATACTCGGCGAATCCTGCGAGTCGACCTCTTGCAGTTCTTCATTCACCTGACGCCGGCGGCCCGCGGGTCGTACTGGCATATAAAGAGATTCCGTCCGCCAATGTTTCTGCAAACGTCACCATGTTTGCTAAACTCGTTGTATCTCTGTTTCTGTCCCTTGGCGCGTATGCCCAGACGGTCTACACGGCCGGTGATTCAACAATGGCAAAGGGCGGCGGAGGGTCAGGAACTGATGGTCAGTAAATTCGCTTCTGGAGTTTTGCTGGATGCTGATCCTTGGTTAGGTTGGGCCCAGTACTTAGGCCAATATCTCAGTTTGTTGATTTATGGCCGGCCAACCGGGAATGCTAGCGCTGACGAGCTTCTTCTCATAGCAATCCCCGTCGTAAATATGGCAATTGCCGGGCGTAGTGCGCGTAGCTACACGGACGAAGGCCGCTTCACCACATTGATTAACACTGTAAAGAGCGGAGACTTTGTTGTACGTGCATTTTTACTTCCCATTCGGCGCAGCTCGCTTACACCGGGCAGATTATCGAGGTGAGTTTACGTATATTGATCGGCCGACTCCAAATCGGGAGTTTTATCACCAGCTTTGACCACTACGACTGTAAATGTGGATATGCATTTATAATGCTCCCGAACCAGAGTGGAAATTGCTACTATTCTACGGGATAGTGCATTGAAACTGCCCTGGTTTTCTCAATCTTTTATTATTGGGTTTACTGATACTGACAGACAAACTAATTTAGTTTGGGCACAACGGTACGTTTGTTTAAAGCTATTATTAACGTACTAGCTGACAAACCTGTCTTAGATGGCTTGTCTGGGGCCGGTAAGCAGGGGGGAAACCGACATTGTGGACCACGCTCACAAATAAATAGTTGACAACGGCCGGGAGGACGCTTTCGGTAAGATATTCCAATGAAATTACATCCGAGTCTTATTAAATTATTGTTCTAGGTGATGTTTACTCAACGACCGCAACAGTTACAGAAACCGAGTAAGCTCAGGCTAATCCCACCGATTTCATTGTCGAAATTCGATTTGAACAGTGGCTCCACCGAGGTTATCCACACGTTCACATACTACATGCAGGTAGGTCGGTATATTCTGACGCGGTTCCGTTAATGAATAGCCGCGCAGAATGCGATCGTTTCCCTCAAAGCCAAAGGTGCAATCGTAATTGTATCAAGCCAGACCCCCGACAACATCTGGTCCGGCACCAGTATTGGAGCCGGTCCTCGATTTGTTCTATACGCACAGGAGGTTCATATGTTTTGAACAGTTCAAAGGGTTGTTCTGAATCCCTTGGAAAAATAGGTGGCTGCTACAAATTCGGTTACTTATGTGGACCACTACGACTACGTGGCACAGGCATACGATAAATTGGGACAGACCGTGCATTTTCTTTCTTTATTCTTCGTACTTGACTCTGACTTGAGGATTGAAGGCCGTCACCGCATTTTACCCGATTGACCACACTCACACCTTACCCGCCGGGGCAACGGTAGTTGCTCAAGCTTTCGTGCGGGGCTTGTTATGTGGGACTAGCACGCTCAAGGCCAAAGTCAATGCGGCCGGCATGGCTGTTCCTAGTAAGCTCAAGTTCAATCTACGAATGTCACGAAAAGGGGCTAACAAAATTTAGATGGATGTCTTTAATGTCGATATCCTTCGTTCTGTACTACTGGAGAGATCGTGTCTGGTCGTACAGTGCCGTCTGTTGGCTGTCTGTACCTTTTGAAACGAAACGCGACACAATTCAACAGTGCTTTAGGGTCTTTGGAAGTTTGAGAATTTATTTTTACAAAGCTGTCGCTGGAGCGAAACTTGAAGCTTGAAGGTTCAAATGTTGAAAAGTTCACCTCGCGTTGAGCGCTGAGCCCCTGAAGTGTCGGCAATCACTGATTTCGCCGGCCCGGTTGGAAAGCTCCACCGCAACACGTCCCAATCTCGTCCTCGCCGCTATGTTGTCTTGGTTTCCTCAAAGTCCAGCAGCTTCGGGCTCACAAAATGATGAATTACCACTGGCAGCCAAATCTACTGGCAAACGGAGCGAGCCTCACGCAGCGGAGACGCTACCTCATGACCAAATTCTTGCAAAGCTTTTCGAACAGAACGCCTCAGCGGAGGATGGTTTCAAAGGTACTCGCCTCAAACTCTTGACATTTCCTCGCCCCTCAGGCCGGATTCAGGTCCCATTCCTCGAGCATCTATTCTAGACAATAATGCCATTTACGATCCATTCGACGGGTCTTTTCTTGGATCACTTGTCGCGCCTGACCACAATGTGCAACCAGAAGAGCATGGAAAACTAAACGACATTGCAAAAAACGAGGAATTGTGGTCCCACCTGTCCCGCGTTTTAGAATTACAAAACCAAATTTCCCGCATGCACCTGGACCTGGAAGGAATTGGCATAAATGCAGCCGACTCCAAAGGGAAAGGGAAGGGGACTAGATCTCGTGCTACCAGCGTGACTCGGGTTATCATTGACGACGTAGTAGAGGGAGAGGAGGGTATTGGGGGCAAACGCGACGAAGAGGCAGAACGAAACAAAGCTAGAGAGGAGGAATTTTTGAATCTCTCTGCCCAGTTTCGCGGAAAGAGAGAGGCAATCAATGGGATTATGACCAAAGTCAGCCTCAATTACGTGCCCCATTCTTGGTGCTGATATTTCAAACAGCTCGATTCTCTGTCCAGGGCTGTCACCGAATTCCATGCTCTTCAAGCGCCTAAAATCGATTTCCCATCGTCTCGAAATAATTCCCTTCCTGTCACCAGTACTACCGCCGAACCAGTCACCAGTCCTGTGTTCGGTAGGCACGTTGATCCAGCTTCCACCCTTGCATCATCGCCTGAGCCTCCAACTGTACTGAAGCGAGTTGATGAGCCTGGAAGCCCACAGCAAATGGTGGATAGCCCCATATCAACACTCATTTCGCTGCCTTCATAGGAATTCCGTCGTGTATAATACAGCTGCCTTATATCAAGACGCTCCAACCTAGTGTACAGATGTGGGGTGGTGAGTTATGATCAAGCCAGGCGTGGGCTTTGAAGACGAGACATCAGAACATGAAAGGGGCAGAGAAATAGGCAAACCTGAAGCTCAATCCATTGGCGGGGGAACGACATTAAGGATCAATCGGTCTTCATAGATATCCTGAGAAGGTTGGCATAGATTGCGTTTACGCGAATCTACATACCACGATCAGGAAATAATGCCCACGATTGATGAATATGCGTCGGAGAGGATGAACTGGGACGAAAGCAAAAATGGGGCCCGGAGCGCGTGATAGTGAGAACAGCGGAGGTAGAGATAACGGGTTTCTGGTATCCTCAATCTACAGAGATATGTGAATTAGTATGAAAGAAGAGGCTTGTTCCTACCCTAGCTATGCCGTCCGTGCGGCGCAAGGATAGTCGTCGGTATGGATGAAACCGCCATTGTTGCGCGCCACGATAAGAAGGCAAGCGCAGGTCAGAGGTTTCGAAAAAGTTCATCCAAGGTCAGAGGATGCGAGGGGAGGATAGGGTGTGCCTGCAGGCTCTTTTGAATGAAAATCGGCTGGCGTTCGAAAAGAGGCATAAACATTCAACTTAATCGACGGCAAGCATCTTTGCCATGGCTTCCTTTTTTTTTCAGGGTCCGATGAATCAAAATGGCGAAGTGTCCTTCTGATGTTGTCCGAGCCGTCCAAAGGATCGAATCGAAGGCATTGATAAACAGTGACGGCACGATGGGGCGGGAATACGTTCAACACGAGGACAAAACAAGTGAGTCAAGCAAGTTTCACAAGAGTAGTCTGAAGCACCGCATGATCGTAGGTGGTACGGAACGAGCACTGGTCAGAGAAACCCCTAAGTCGAGCGCGGCGCGCCACCGATCGCGATCGAAATATGGTCAGACAAATCTGGGACTTGGTAAAGCCGCAGGACGACCACTGGACGTCCGAGGCAGCTCAAATGTTATTCCCCGCACGTACCTGGCGTTAATGATTGTCTTCGCAAAATTTTGACAATGCTGGGAGTCCACTGGAGGCAACGGTTCCAGAGTGCATCACGTGATGTGAGTAACTCACCAACCAACCTGCACGAACTTGAAGTGCATACTGACAGTCACCTCCACACCTGAAAGATTCGAACGCCTCCCACGGGCCTCTTGGCTCATTCGGTTCTAAGCAGCTCCCGGGCCAGTGTGACAAGAACTTGATCCAAAAGTTCGACAAGCGATCCTCGAACTCCAAGTGCCTCGCACATCCAGAACTTGAACCGAGTCCACGAATTCAAGACAGTCAGCAAGAATATAGCCCAAGAATAATAGCGAATCGGATCCGTGGCCCAAGCCTGTCAGGATCATCAACACAGAGAATATAATGAGCAACAAACACGGACTAGTTCGCCGGAGCTAGCCAGCCAGCCCAGTATTTTGCAATACCCAGGCTAAAATGAGATTCAATAGCTAGGATAAGGTCAGGATAATATTAGGTGATATCTCAAATCGACGTCCGTCAGTCGCCTACAGAAATGGGCTCATAAAATGCGAATATTCAAGTTGAATTTTCGACTTTTGGTGGGAACGAACCTTGGAGCTTCACAGCCTTCACTCATACCTGCAGCTGCCTCGCCCATTTCTTACAGCCCCAAAGGCCCATAGAACCTGAGGCGCTACAAGGTGGTCGCGTCCTTAGTAGACCGAAAATCGATGCCTCTGAGTGCTAGAAAACATGTTCAACACTTTCCCGGAACGGTCGGTTGAAAAGAGAGAGGGACAAAGACTGACTCCAAGAGCCCCGCAACTTGCGCAAGACAGCGGACGTTGCAAGGACATTGTGGATGGTGGATGAGATCAAAATGTTCGATCAGACGCAAACAACGCCAGACTACACACTTGCTCCTGCGACCACAACTGAGCGTAGGTTGTGACCCTGCCCGCTTCCGAATCCATGTCGTGTGGTGCATCGCCGGGAAGAAGTGTGTCTCCAACGGGAGACATCGCCTCCTCAGCCTCGACTTTGTCCGGTTTAAATTTTGACGGCTTGGAAGGTAACTCTGTGCAAGACCACACCGCATTCGACGTCCTCGCTCCTCTGAGCCGCCACGGAACTCTTCTCAGCTCTGGGGCCACAACAGTTCGACGTGCTGCAGAGCTCAAAGCACTTCTTGGAAATGCTAACTCTCGTCTGCGGCCTGGAGCTCTAATATCCCAACACAGCAGACGAGAACCGACTTCTTTTGAACAAGCAAAGCCCCGTGCACGAGGTGAGTGCTTCTAATTCTCTAATTTCCATCTCGCTTCTCTAACGAGACGTTAGTCGAAATTGACATTGTGCTGCATAGTAATGTATGCGTCGAAGGCGGGGTCATCAAAGGGTTCATCAAACTTCGCATCCGTCCACGCCTGGCGAAGGAGTCCCCAGTCTCAATCTCTGACGGAAAACTCAGGATCATTGGATTCGAATCAACTGAAAATAATCACCACGAGTTCTTCCAATACTCCGCGCCTTTATCCGCAGTGGTCACATCCCCTCCAGCAATATTCCAGGGCTGCGGCGATTCGAAAGGCTTTTGGGCTGCGCGAGAAGGTGTTCACAAGCTCGAATTTGAAATGCACCTGCCCATAAATGGACCTTCCCGTCCTAAAGGTCCCCTTTACGGTCAATCTGGTGTTGCAGTACGATATATCGCCCTGGCGTATGCGCTTGATTCTCCCCTCCAAGAGGTTCATTCTAACGTTTATACAGGTCTATCAAAGTCAAAGATGAATTGGACAAACGCAGCATCGCTCATTTCTACCGTGATTGCACAGTGTGGCCAAGACTCAATCCTTCTGTGGTGTTAGCGCCTTCTGAACAATCCATTCGAGCGACAACAACTCAACGACTTTTCATGGGTGGGAACGGGGAAGTGAAGCTGACAGCCGCCCTGCATCGACCGTATTTCATTGCTGGAACTCAAGTTTCTGTCAATATCAGCGTGCAAAATGACAGCAAGAAGCTTATCAAGAGTCTCGCTCTGACACTGTACCGATCTATCGTCGTCTTCAAGCAGAAATTAGGTCGTGATCCCGAAGACGCAGCCTTTGACGTCGCCGATCCCGATGCATGCCAGACGAATACCACCCGTAAGCCAGTGGCCACTTCAACTCTCGAAATGGCCCAGGGATTTTCGAGAGGCCACGCAAGTACGAGCGGTTGGTGGCCTGGGATCCCAAGTGGAGAGCGATCGGAAATTTCCCATCTCCTTCTGATCCCGGTACGCGTCGTTGGATTTGCGTTGACAGCCATTGCTCACGTCTCAGACAGCCCGATGCGCTCACGCACACTCGAGAACGGCTCATTGAGGTTGAGTATACGATCAGAGTCAGTTTGAACACCGGTTCTTTGACTCCAGACGTGTGCGTGGCCTTGCCGATCCGAATTATCAATCTCCTCTCGTTGGACCCACCACCCATCTTTACCTTGGACGAAACGCCGTCACAAAGTGCAAATTCCGTGGCGGAGAACGCTGCACAACTTTTTGGATCCGATACTCAATATCAGCTGAGGCCTGAATCTGACTGTTCAGATCTTGATGAGGGATTTCAAGAGTCGGACAGCGAAGACAATCCTGGACACGAAGCACAGCTCGGCAATATTTCTATGTGCGAGGACGCGGAAGACCTGGTACAGCACGCGATAGTGTCCGCGCAAATGGATGATCACTCTGAAACCGCTGTTCGATTTCCTGAATCCATCGATGAGGGTTTGTCCCCGGCGGATGCAGAATGCTTGGAGGAACTCCCTGAAGAGGAACCCGAAAAGGAGGATGCTAGCAATTTCAGTCAGGCAGAACTGCCGGCATCTCGACCGACTCGTCCTCGCGGCCCGTCATCGTTTGCTCTGCGTGTTCAAAACAAGCTTCAAGTTGCAGCGATAGCTCGAAACTCTGTAGTACCGGATGATCTAGGACTCGAAGAAACAGAAGCAACCCTAGACCCTCCCACTGGTCCTACGAGACACACTATCAACTCCACCGATATCTGTCTGGATGTGCCCCCCAGATCAGTCATTTCGTGTGCTTCGGGATACCAGGTCGCTTCTTCCAGTTTTCTCGACGACCGCTACTTTGGCTCCGTTTCGCAATCAGAGCCTGACCACCCGCCTCCTCCCAGGTCGCGTTTACTGCCCAGACCACCCTCCATTGTGGGCCTGCCATTCCCGGAAACAGCAGGGATCGTGTACGCGGCTGGGCCTGCTGCATCAAGGGAGGATGGCAATCGCCCCAACGAGGGAACTTACCCGCCCGAGGAACTCAAACCGAAGAGACCGCTGATTGCACCTGGCGCGTCGGCGAGCTCGGTGAAGGCCAAGATCAAGGAACTAGAGGAGCGCGTGCGCGCGGCGGAGGGGCATTAACGATCGCCATGGAATAAAGACAATGTAATGATACGATGGATAATAGTGCCGTGGTAATATCTTTGTAAGGCGGGAGTGTTGTGGAACGGGAATCCGATTACAGAGCATGGATGTTAGAGGACAAACGGAAGTGCAGTAGTGGGTTATATCATAACTGAAGCGCGCCGAAGTATCCAGACTTGGACGGGTTCGCGATAGAAAGAAGATGGAGCTGAAGGACTATCAGCCCCCAAGGACCGCAAGCGCGGCGCGCAACTCCCGTCGCGCCTGCTCTGCGTCCTCGTAATCCAGCGCACTGATCGCGAAACGGCAGTGTTTCTGGGCTTTGGCGATCACCGTGGGGGTCAGCTCTACCTCTGGCTCGGGCGGAGGCGGAGGCGGGGGAGACAGGAGGGCGGGAGGGGTGATGAAGGTCGGAGGGGGCGGGACGACTGGCGTGGGCGCGTGCGGAGGGAGGGGCGGGGCGGAACCGTAGATCCCGCCGGGTGCCGGGGGCGGAGGTGGAGCGGAGGCGTATATACCACCATAAGGGGGCTGCGGAGATTCACGGAATGGGGGCTGGTGGTCAGGAACGAATCCCAACGGCAAGTCCACTGGCACGGAGCCACTCGGACCCTGCCACGGGGTATTGGCAAGGTGGGCCGCACCGGAATGGTACGTTGGAGAAGCTGGCGGCGTGCCATCTGTGGATGATAGCCCGCCGACCACCGAGGGCGTAAAATGCACGGACTTCTTTCCGCTCTCATTGCTTCCAGGGCGACTCGTGTCCGAGGCCAAGGCGAGGTGGGAAGCAGAATGTTCAGAACCAGGGATATCTCCGAATTCTGCAGGCTTGAATAAAAGACCGCCGTGCCCACTACCAGAGCTACTTCCGCTCCCGCTTCTTTCCTTACCTTTGCCTTTTTGCAAAGTGGGGGACAGTGGACCGTCGTCGATGGGTTCCTGCGGAGTACCTCCCGTTCCGGGTGTGGCAGCAGTGCTCCAACTTCCCGGCGTCGCGTCGCCCGCAGATTCGCCGCCCCAGGTCCCCGGCTGAAGCCCAATATCGACATCGAGGTTTTTGCCGCGACGGGGTGGTGTCTGCGGCAAAAAGTCGCGGTTTGCGTTGGCTATATCGGCAGACTCCATGCGCGGGGACGTGCGCTTTATTTTGGGCGGCGAGCTGGAGGACGCAGGTGCGGAAGGCATGTGCGACTGTGACGGTGGGGATCCCCGCACGGTGGCAGCAGAAACACTGCTGTCCATACTGGAGAATGAGGGGGGAGCAGCGGCTTGTTGGAGCTGGAGGAGCTCCGTATCTATCCCGGGGTCCGCGCCAGCAGGTCCCGGTGTCGGTTTCCTTCCTTCGCGGTAGGCTTTGGCGATGTCGGCTGCTTTCCATTTTGCATACCGAATTTTTTCCTCATTCTGGAGGATGTAAGCGCCAGACTGGAAATGACTAAAGGCGGCTCACAGTTTCCGAGACCTCAGCTTTCGGGAAGGTCTTGAGGACCTCGAGGAAATTGGCGGCGGCCAGAAATTTCTTTGCAGTCGACCTATATAAATGTTACAACGTAATGTGAATTACTGGAGGATGTTCAATTGCGAACCTATTCCCTGCACCAGAGCGATCTTCGTTGTCCGCCACACCAAAGACGCGAAGAGCAAAGTTTTCGACGAAAGCGGCGCTCGCGGCTTCAATGTCAATCGCATCGGTCGGGCCAATCTCCTTCTTCATTGTCTCGAGAGTGCCCAGTAGGTCGAAGAGAAAGTTGCGGGACGCGGTATCCTTCGCCTTGAGAGCGATACCCACCTGGGCGGCATAGTATGTACCTGGGGGATATTGGAGAGTGGCTCGACTCGTGTAAAGAGGACATACACCAGTATGCGATAATCGGCTCTTTTGCGCGGAGCTCGTCTGCGCGTTGGAGGTAGGGAGATATAGACTTGAGGGGTGCGGGAGTTGGCAGAGCCATGGGGGTTGGAGTCAGAACGGGCTGCGCTGCGAGCGCTTATATAGCAGGACAAAAAAAAAGCCGCCTCGCCTCCTTGGGCGCGTCGCAGTGTATTCAGTAGGTGTACATAGATCAGAACTGCCTCCGAGGTTGAGTACGGCATTCTCTAGAATGATCGACCGTCTTGGACGCGTCGCCTCATGTCTTCCCTTTTTCTTACTTACCACTCCAAACCTTCCCGCACGCGCGTTGCAGAGATACTACTGTCAATCTCTGGCTCCACCCTGTTTTTTTCGCGTCCCAACCTCGGAATTCCCCTGCCTGGATCACTCAGCGCTTATCTTGTACCCCAACAGCCTTCTGCTGCAGGATATATTATTAACGCGCAAACACCTCTTTCCCTCGTTTCGCGGCACGGCATTGAAGCTAAAAGTCTACTTCTGCGGACTCCACGACCCAGGCTGGTCTTGTGCCAGGACTAGCAGCACTCTCACAGCTCAAACTGCTCCTTGACGTCATTGGCCAATCTGAGAGAGTGGAATTGCTCCACGATAAGCTCCCCGTCGTGCCTGCGCCGTGCGCAAAGGGCGTGTTGCAGCTCGAGAATTGTGGGGCCCACTCACGCGTGAGCTATCGCGGGACGTGCATAGAAATAAGCTTGATAGAAAGATGTAGAAAGTTCAACTGAGAGTGTGGCACTGTGTGCATGTTTGTCTGGCTCCTGCGAGTTAAATAAACACACCAACTCCTTTGCATGTCTGCCAAAGTTCACACTCATGTCTCGAACCGCGCAAAATCGCGGGAGACGCTCGAAAAGAAAGTTGTCTTCAAGAGTGTCCTTGACAGCCCTTTCCGCGTCCCATGGTATAGACGTTACTCCCCTCCATCTTCAGTTAAATTGATGGATGTTCAGGCCATCTGTTCCAATGAACCTGCAGAATACCGCTCTCGCGTGTACAATCTCGCTCCTGGACGGCATCTCTGACTATCATTTCACCCGAGTGCAAGAGAACCGGAAGCGAAAGAATGCCCTCAAAGGCCCGACACAAAACAAGAAGCGAAAGTTGGATGCAGATGCCCCTGCACCTACTGCACCTACCGACGTCGTTCTACCGGACGCCAGCGAACATTCTGCCGCAGACGCTGATATAGCTGCTCCTCCTCCGGTTCTCTCGCATCTTGTCATTGGGATTAATGAGGTTACCAAGCGACTGGATGCCCAGATCCGTGCACTGCGTAAAATCGTTTCGGTGAATACCGATCCCACGGCGGAGCCGACTCCACCCCCTGCCCCAATCAAAGTTATTGTAGTCTGTCGCGCGGACGTGGACCCTCAGATTCTCATTGACCACATTCCACACGAAGTGGCTGCGTTTAATTCCTCCAAGCCATCAGAGCCCATCAAGGTGATCCCGCTTCCCAAAGGCGCGGAAGCTACGTTGGCGAAAGCTGTTGGTATTCGGAGAGTTTCTGTGATGGCCATGGACGTGCGTTTGCCTGGAATCTTATACAATCGTCTTAAGAAATAATATCTTACCCAGACCGACACGCCAGGGCTAGCCGCATTCACTTCTATACTGGATGCCGTTCCGACGTTAACAGCGCCTTGGCTGACCTCGCTTGCGCCATCGGCCGAGCCCATCCAGCAGAACCTTATCCCAACACATGTGAAGCAGCTCCGCACGACCGCCCCAAAGGATATGAAGATGGCGAAACTACTCAGGGCAGAAGGGAAAGCAGCCGCGAAGGCTCGAAAAAAAACCAAGTCGCAGAAGTTGAAAGTCATTGTTTCCGCTACTTGATAGTCGCTTCTGTTAGAATTTTGTAGCAAACAAGTAGATTTTGGGTTGGATCCATTTGAACGCGACCTGTCACATCAACTGCTGTGTGACTTACGCCGGTTTTCACACCGACGACCCTGCTTGCACTCTGCTCTTTGCTTGCTCAGGAAGACGTCCCAGACCTTGAACAGATGTTTATCGCTATCATCGGCACGCGCTCCTCTGGAAAATCTGCGGTCGAGGACTATCTTGTCTCAAAAGACTTCCAACGCGTTCGAATCCTGAATGACGATTCGGAGGTTGACCTTCAGCAGTACCCCGATGGCCCGGGACTCACGTGTGCATATCCAGGACTTGAACGACTCCTCGTCGTCCGAGACAGCTTCTACTATCGATCCTTATAATGATCAAGTGGCCTCGAAACATCTCTCATTCCTGTCCATGGGGCCGAGTACACCGGGTCCGTCTCTACCTAACCATTTCGATGAGAAACCCCGCTGTTTCTCCTCCTCGTTATCCCTGTTGGACTACGTCACCCGGAATTGGCGGATGGATTTTGTTACTGTGGATCTCTACACGAGGGACGTCGTCGAAGCATTCATTAAACGGCCATTTTTCTTGCTTCTTTCCATTGATGCCCCGTTACTGGATAGATTTCATCGGTACAATAATAGGTAAGCTCGTGATATTAGTCGTCAAGGCTTGACAAGGACACTCGTCTCAGTCCTCACTCTGTCTCTCTTGAAGAGTTCGTCCGGGAGGACGACACCATCGTATTCGGTGTCGGAGGGACCTCGTCCCTCCATGATCTCAGTGATTTGGTCAATATCCATGTCTCGAACACTTTCCAGAATCTTTCCCTGCTGCATTCCCACCTAGATGACCTCAATCTGCTTGATCCGGGACATCTTCGACCACAATGGGACGCATATTTCATGGTGAGCGCCCTTAATGACATTATTTGTGGCTAGTTACCCTATAACTCCCTAGACTCTGGCGTCCCTTGCCTCAAAGCGCTCCAACTGCATGAAACGGCGCGTCGGTGCCGTCCTCGTGCGCGAGAATCGCATCCTTGCGACCGGGTACGTCTACTACGCTGAACCGAAATTAGTCTCCTTCATATCCCTCAGGTACAACGGTACGCCGCGCGGTCTGACCAACTGCAATGAAGGCGGCTGCATCCAATGCAACGGGTCCTCGTACCCGGGAAACATCGCACACGAGTGTGTCTGCCTCCACGCGGAAGAAAACGCGCTTCTGGAGGCAGGCCGGGAACGCGTCGGCCTGGGCTCGGTGCTATACTGCAACACGTTCGCCTTTTAATACATCGGTTCAGGTTCACAGACTGACTCCGCGCGGTAGATGTCCGTGTTTGAAGTGCACCGTAAAGATAATTCAGACCGGGGTCAAAACGGTCGTTTATAACTTGAGCTATAAGGTGGACGACGCGTCGGCACGACTCCTCGCTGAGGCGGGGGTTGAGCTGCGACGATTTCAAACGGCCCAGAAATTAAATTGACTGTGTCTGGTGTATTCATTATTTTGTATGATATCGATTGGGAAACCTCGCCGAGTGAATATTTATTTTTCGCGGACCTTCGGTGGGCCGGATCACCCGGCCCGACACGCGACAATTTTCTTTTGGACGCGCCATCAACGCGCCATTTCTACTTGCATGTCTGACCTTCGCCAATAGATCACTCGCCCCAACTAAGTGTAGCAGGTTCCTATATAATGGTGCGTGCGCCGTCCCTCCATTCTTCGCACTATTACTCAACCTGATTGCAGATTATTTAACCTCCAACCGAACCATATTCCATCGTCTTGATCAATGGCCATTGAAAATCCTCGCCTTCTGCTCATCGATTCCTATGATTCTTTCACTTTCAAGTCCGTCATCTCTCCTCGGCCTTACTCTAGCATAACATACTCTCCAGCCTTGCTTCGCTTTGCACGCAATCCATACCGAACTGCAATATCTATCTTATCAAGAATGACACTTTCACCATCTCAGAACTCCTCCCCCTACTCAAGTTCTTCTCCGCCGTCATAGTGGGCCCCGGGCCAGGTTCTCCAGAAAATGATCAGGACACAGGGGTCATCAAGGATCTGTGGACTCTTGGGGAGCATTCGTTGCTCCCTGTATTTGGTGTATGCCTCGGCCTTCAGAGCCTTGGTGTCGCATACGGTGCACAACTAAAGCGATTGGACGTCGTAAAACATGGTCAAGTCTCGCACATCCATCATGCGAGTGTCGAACTGTTTCAAGGCGTGGGGCAAGTAGAGGCCGTACGGTACCACTCCCTTCATGTGGTGCTAGCCGAGCGATCTGATTTGGAAGAGTTGGCTTGGGCAGACGATGGAACAGAAAATGGCAGGGTCGTAATGGCCGTGAAGCATACGTCCAAGCCTTTTTGGGCGGTCCAGTACCACCCCGAATCCGTCTGCACACGGGGAGGCGGACTGGAAGTCATCCAGAATTTTTGGCGCCTGGCCCAGAGCTGGGCAAGGAAAACTGGGCGGCAGGCACTCCCTTGGAACAGTGTTGTCGGAGTCGCGATGGGGGATCCGTGGCAATGTTCCTCTACTCCATCCCCACAGTCTTCGCCATCCGTATCCCGTCCTATAGTCAACACCGCGGTTCTAGAGTTGCCCAGCATAGCCGCGGAGATCATCTGCGAATTGTTCGGTGTATCAGACGAAGACTCCCCCTTTGTCTTGCTCGACTCCGCTGCTCAGCCAGGCCGTTTTTCTATCATTGGGTCACTTATGCACTCCTCCCTCCAAATTACCCACTTCGTTGGTGACGGATTCCTGAATCTAATACGCGGCAAGCTCAGTGTGCAGGAAGAACTTGGTCGCCGCGATGTCTGGACTTGGCTCGCAGATTTCATGGCAAGCAAACGGGTTCGCGAGGGACATCCGGACATACCGTTTTGGGGTGGGCTTATCGGCCTCCTCAGTTACGAGCTTGGGGTACAAACATTGAACATCTCTTTGAACCGACGTCATAAAAGGCAGCATCCGGACTTAAACCTCATTTTTGTCGAGCGTTCGGTCGTTATCGACTCGGTGACTGGGCGTGTCTTTGTCCAGTCCCTCATCCCCGACGATTCTTGGATCGCGGATACAGCCTCCATCCTTGTCAAGGCATCATTCCAAAGTGCCAACGCCGTTCCTCCCAGGGTCAAGGAATCACATGCCGCGCCCCCCGTCGTAACGCTCCCCAACAAACATCGATACATCGCTCGTATCAACGAGGCCAAGGAGCGAATATTTGCTGGGGATTCGTATGAGCTCTGCTTGACGGCCCGCACGTCCATATCCTTACCCAAATCCTTCCCTGTTTCTGGTTCGACTTCGTGGAGCAGGTACCAATCCCTTCGAACCAAAAACCCTGCTCCTTATTCCGCATATATCAGGCTCCATCCTACCACACTCCTTTCGTCGTCCCCCGAACGTTTCCTATCGACCTCGCGTCCTCCTAATCCCGTCTTCCACTTGCGTCCTATCAAAGGCACCGTCCGAAAAGCCCCCGGTATAACGCGCGCAGTGGCAGAAGCAGCATTGGTCGGAAATCCAAAGGAAGTGGCGGAAAACTTGATGATCGTTGATCTCATTCGCCATGACTTGCATGCGGTCGTTGGTGAAGATGTCAAGGTGAAGCAATTTTGTGGTGTTGAGGAATATGAGACCGTGTGGCAGCTCGTGAGCGTCATCGAAGGCAGGCTGGAACCAGGCACTTACGGCGCATCGGACCCCGACAGCCAGTTGGGATGGGAGATGCTCAGAAGGAGTTTGCCTCCTGGTCAGTTATTCATTAAGTTAGTGCTAGAATACGCTGACAGGGAACAGGTAGTATGACTGGGGCTCCCAAAAAGCGCAGCGTAGAAATTCTCCAGACATTGGAGGACCACGAACGGAGCATCTATTCCGGCGTGTTTGGCTACTGGTGTGTTGGCGGCGGCTCTGACTGGTCTGTTACTATTCGAAGTTGCTTCAAGTTCGACGGATGTGAGAGTCCGATGGAAGATTGGGCTATTGGCGCTGGTGGAGCGATTACTGCCCTGTCTGACGCCGACGCTGAATGGGAGGAGATGCTTGTTAAGCTCACCAGCGTGGTCGGCGCGTTTACTTCTTGCTTATAATATATTAACCCATGGATCTCAACGATCCTGAAATGTAGACGACTATTCCATAGATTTATTAACTGTAGCGATAGAATTCAACTTCATCGAACTCGTTTTGCGAACTTGACTTCCAGCTGGTTCAAATTTGGAAGAGGTGTGGCGGTGCCGTACATGCATTCCCTTTGACTTGACGCATGATTCTCCCCTCCCCCAGGTGAGCCATGATGGTGCCCTTGTCCGGAACAAGAGCATACCATTTCACGCCAGTGACACGACTCCAAATTCCGGTATTCCTCTGGACTTTAAAGATACCAGATCTCCTCTATCTGACTATGCCTCCTCATCTTCTCCCGTGTCGCCTCCGAGGTCGGTTCCCAACCTATAATCAACGGCGTCGCTGAAGTGCGCGCAGATACCGAAGTCGTCCTTCCGCTCCGATAACCTACACATTTACGCCCTTGCCTTCGAATTCCATGCTCCTCGCGCCGCCTCCCAATGTAAAGGAATCACAACGGCCATATCACATCTCCGTCAGGTGTGTGCATCATGAAAGTGCTACACGCTTCCTGTTAAGAAACAGTCGGACAGCCTGAACTGCTTCACCCCGTCATCCTACATTACGATTATCCGGAAGAACTCTTGGGATGGAGAGCTAGTCGGGGATTTTGAAATTGGGGGCGTCAACGCGCGGAATCCAGGCAAGTGGCTCTCCTGCCGTTCTTCCAGAATGTTCTCATTATTATCTTGGAGCAGGTACTCTTTGTCTTCGCGGGAACGAGTATCCCATATCGGAGCTCCTGGAGTCCCAATTTAATGTTTTCCGAACAGTGCGTTGCAGTTTTTCTCTGTCCTCCACTACTCTTAACTCCCTATCAAGACTTGGCTGTGGAAGGTGAAGAGCTTCGGGCCTGAAAAGGCCATGTCCTTGTTCTGGGATGATTACCAGGGTGGAGGTGTTCTCAGTGTGAGTACTTGGCTAAAGATCCCAACCTCAGGCGCCTGATACAAGTTACGAACCTTGTATGTAGTGTTATTCCTCAGAAGACAGAAATTCCCCGTCGTTATTGGCTACATTCACTCCCCGCAGCCACTTACGCCGGCACGGCCAGCCGATCGACCCCCCAAAACTCCTGGTCACCTCTGTTGGCCATGACTTGTTCGATGACATCTTAATCTCTGCGTTGTGTATTGAACGCATACGCACCGCTCCTACCTGAATAACTGTGGGTCGGGTTGCATACCTATAAACTTTATATTTCAGACTAATTTTTTTTTGCCTTGCCCTTGAGGGCAACTTGGGACAGGGTGTCTCAATCGCAACGCGAGCAGAGTGCTATTTTTCTGGAGTCATCTGTACTACATAGTTTACATCTAACATGCCGGTCATCGTCTTCAAGTCTTGAACACGCCAATTATTAAGCACAGCATCGGCACCCCATGTGGCAGTGCTCATCAAGACTTCGCTTCCTTCCACCACTACTTTTGAGTCAGATACGCTCTTTCTTTCTGCCACAATGATTAAAGTGAAGGAGTGCCACCCTCCCTTTCGACTATTCTGACCAGCCGCCCAGATATGGAGCATGAAGAAGAACGAGGACGCGGCGGCCAAAAAGAAGCCAAAGACCAGCGCCGCCCAGATCCGCGTGCAAAAAGGTGCGCGTCGTTGTCCTCTGTCTATCGTAACCCCAGCGTTAATCGCAACGATAGATCTCACAGAGCTTGACCTTCCCTCAACCATGAAGACCAACTTCCCCGATCCAGCAGATCTCCTCAACTTCTCGCTCACCATCACACCCGACGAAGGTGCGCCCAAATCGCGTTCTTACTCGTTCGAAGTCTCATCATCCCACCTTCATCCCCGCTATAGGCATGTACAAGGGTGGCGCGTTTGTCTTTTCTTTCGCGATAAACACCAACTACCCACACGACCCCCCGAAGGTCAAGTGCACGCAAACTGTATGCCGCCATATCTCTTCTATCGCGCGTGGAGCTTCCCTGTTTAACTTATCAAATCGGGTTCTAGATTTACCACCCAAATGTTGATTTGGAGGGTAACGTGTGTCTGAACATTCTGCGGGAGGACTGGAAGCCGGTACTGAACCTGAACTCGGTCATGGTCGGACTGCAGTACTTGTTCTTGGAACCGAACGCGGACGATCCTTTGAACAAAGGTGCGTGTTTCCCATGCGATTCCCGCGCTCTGACGCTTAGCGCTTACCGATATCGCTCGCAGAGGCTGCAATAGAGATGAGCAAGAACCGGGAACAATTCTTGGCCAATGTCAAATCGTCCATGAGGGGGCATAACATCAAGGGAGTTCAATACGCCAACGTCTTGGTTCGATGACTGCACTAAGTGGCCGCTACCTAGCCCTGTTCCCTCTCCGTACATCCTTCATCGGTCTCTGCATCTCACCATCCGCATATTTCTCCTCCTCATTTACGGTGGCGTAGACACACACAGTAGACGTTCCGTACCGCTTTCATTTGCTGTGGATACATACATACATGCTGCTAATAACCATACTCTTTCCCCATCATCACCCCTTACGACTTCAACTGCCTCTGTATGTTGTGAAAGAATACGGGCTAATTAGTAGAGGGATATGGTAGTGTTCTGCGGGATTCTCAATCTCGAATGTGATCTATTTGGGATGAGCGACGGCGGTTGCGAGCCAGTCGAATCGCCAGTTACCTCAACCCACGGATAGAAACACTTCCGACCGGTTCTTTCAAAGTACTCCTTGGTTTTGAACACGATCTTGTAGGTGCCAGGGACGAGGGCGACATCGAGTTCCTTGGCCTCTGGAGAGTCGCGTGCAGGAAGAAGATCAAGGCAGCGACCGTCCGCGTTGGTCACGCTATCCAATGGATGTAGATTGATGAGCTTGACTTGGCCGGGATCGCTGAGCTTACCCCTTGGCCAAGGGATTGAAGGTATCATGACCGCCCTCAGTCGCGGCCGGGGTGAAGTCCTGGAGACGGATCTGAACGCCTTCTGCGGGCTTTCCTGTAGACGAGTCGAGGACTTTATCCCATTAGAGGGTGAAATGACATGCTTCGCGCTGCAGCCTACCATGGCAGGTGATAGGCGATTTCGCCATGGCTGAGCTGAACGATGAGTGGCCGGATTGGGATTGCTTAGTCAGCGAAAAAAAAGTTTGGTATCTTGCCGCCATGACTGCCACGCCGTTAGCAAAATATCTCGCCTCTAATGGTATGCAACAAACAAAACTGGCTACCATGTATCTACAGCTGACAACCAGGAAGACAAAAAAATCCGCGACAAGGCCATAAAGTCGCTGTCCGCCTTTCTTTCGGATGATTCACAAGACCCCATCTCCAAGCCCGACATGGACAAGCTGTGGAAGGGAATCTTTTATTGTACGCGAAAAAGTCGTGCGCTTTCTGCATCCTCTCACGGCGCAGTCCAGGCTTTTGGATGTCGGACAAGCCGCTTGTTCAGCAGGCATTGGCAACTGACTTGGCGGAACTGTTATTGACCACGACGTCCATCTCGTCTGCACTCTCGTTCCTCAGCGGCTTCTGGGGGACTACCGTGCGCGAGTGGAGTGGAATCGATCGGCTGCGGTGCGCGCTCTCTCACCATATACTTTTTGAGTCTAATACTCCGCAGGATCGATAAATACTATATGCTCGTGCGCCGATTTCTCAACGCAACCTTTAGACTCCTTGCGCGTTCAAAATGGGACAGGAGTGCATGTGATAGGTGTAATGATATGCTGACGCGCCAAGGGGGACCGCTGTGGTGTGTGTTTAACTGTTGATGCCCCGTCTCAAGTATGTTTATCCCTTGGACAGTCCTACCGACATACGCGTCCCTACAAGTCTGGCGTACCACTTGTCCGACATATTTTTGGACGAGCTAGAAAAAGCTCTGGCAGCAGCATCCGAGCCCATTCCGCCCGCTCCTCTCTCGACCCTGCTCACTCCGTTTTTTGCGTTGGCCGCTCGGACGCCTACAAATATCACCTACAAACGCATCCAGTCAGAATTGTTTACTCCCTTACTGTCTGCTTTATCTTCGCCGCAATCTCCCCCAGACGAAGACCAGCCCCCTGCATCGAAGCGAATGCGATTGGATCCTGATGCACAACAACAAAAATACCCATCTCTTGTATCAAATGCGTGCTTCGACAGTCCATCGGAAGGCAAAATAGAAGGCGCGGTCCTGCGAAAGAAGCTCCTGCGCCGAATATTCGAGATTGCGAGCGAGCCGGACACGAGAGATTCTAGCCGACGAAAGATGTACGCCTTATTCAAGGAGAGCACCGAAGATGATACAGGAGAAGAGGATTGATTTATTACTTTTCCATTTGTTCTCTATCTCGATTTGCATCACAATCTCATTAGGCAAAGAAAATAATGCAACCGGCGAGCGAACTCATGTCGTAAGGGAAAGAATTCCGTTCGTTCACTGCTTTCAAGTTGTATGAGACAGATCGTAAATTGCATAAAAAATATCAAGTATCATGTCAACCTCATGCAGTAGTCAGGATTCCCGGTGGGGTTCAGTGCCCAGTTCGGGAAGTTGGTCGTCTTCCCACCAGCGCCTCCTACAGCAAAGGAGTACACAAAGGTCATGACCTCGGTTCCGCCATCCAGAGCAGCAGACATCCTTTAGAAGAAGTTAGTTTGACTCTTGGACAAAGTTATACTGCTCACAAGAAGTTATATTTGCGGAAGAAGCCAGGGCGGTATTTGCGCAACTGCACCAACGCGATCAAGTGAGTATCAAGTCCAAGAAGCGAGGAATACACGCACATAGTACTGGGAGAACATGCACAATAAAAATGTGCAGAAGACTGTGGGAAAGGTAAGCGATCCCGCAAAACGAAAATGGTGCAGAAACATGCCGGAAGAGTTGATACCACCTAGTCGGGACAGTAAGCGATCCCGGAGCCGAAAATGAGGTAGAACCATACCGGAAAGGTAGCCAATCTCCGAGCAGATCATTGGGGTAATCACACTGTCGAAGTGTGCCTTGGGGAAGTACCGGTGAAGCAGATAGAATGGGACCGGAACAAAGAGGCCAATGATTATCGAAAGAGGAACGATCCCATAGGTACTTCCAGGTGAGTAAAGCTGCTTCGCCAAAGCACCCCACGCGATTGCGTCACTCTGGAATTTCAAGCGTCAAACGGGGAACTGGTGCACACTGCAAGGGGACGACGTGCGTTAAACGATTGGACACCGGCTCCGCTCCTGCATGGTCAAGGTCCGGGGTTAGGTTATGCAGCCTTCGGACTCAGATGAGCTCATACCAGGTGTTAGTACCTGATCCCGAGGTCAACAAATAAGCTAGAGCTTTCATTCTGTACACATACCTTGCACTGAAGTGAGGATATCGCGATGAGACGCGATGATGGACTTCATGATGATATAATTGATGAGAGCTACAGCAACAAATGAAATAAGTTGATACGTTTGGGTTATGTGGAAACGAGCTTACCGCCAATAATGGCCCCTACGCGCAGTGGGTTTAAACGATAAATGGTGTTGAAGAGTCAAATATACATACCAAGACATTGCCTGTCGGAAACACGGAAGTTAGGATACATGGTCGAAGAAGGATTGTCTCGGCTTACATGGTAAATGTGACTCGAGGAGGAAGCTTGGTGTATTGTCCTGCCATTGATTTAGTTGCGGAGCGCGCGGTCCCAGGCCAGCCATCACGCACCCATCTTGAGATCGCGAGTCATGGAACGGCCTTGTTCGGTCGAATTGTAAGCGTACAGGGTAAAATACATGTTGGCCTGGTTCAGGAAATTAGATTTGCTGGGACAAGGAACAGGAGGGAAGAGACGAACCTGAGGTTTCCCGGGAATGAGTCCAGCACCTAGCATCTGCCGGGGAATTAACGACGCGACAAGTAAAGATAAGCATAGAACCAACCCGTGCAATGTCCTCGGTCCCAGGAACGTAGCTAGTGAAGACTTGTGAATGAGGACCAGATAGTCATGATAGTGCTTACCACAGGATTGCGTAGAGCGTAGAAATGATGGGCAAGAAGATAGCCGCAAAGCCGACCGCGATAAAGAAACCCCACCTATGCGTAAAACAGGTCACATAATATGTTACAAGAGGTCGTTTTAGGCGTACCAAGGCAGTTGCGAGTGCTATCGATGATCATATATTGGTTTAGTGCATCCAAAAAACGAAATCACGCAGGGATTGCTCACAGCAGTGTAGTTGGTTGCCATGCCCATGGCCAGGGACGCCACAAACATCAAGGTATACCACCAAAATGGAACCTCCTTATAGACTTTCATCTTGAGATAATGAGCATCTTGGCACTCTCCGCGTTGGCCAGACTTCAAAGCCTCCCAGACTTGCTTTCCATTCCAAAGGGCCATGTGAGTACTAAGAACGAGGTCAGAGAGTCTCCTTATTGTATCAAACTCGCCCACATTGTCGCGCCGAAACTCAGACTCGACCCAACTTGATCGGAAACGAGTTAAAACCAAGAATCGATGGATCACGTGACCTCACTTACTTTTTGCGATGGTGTATGTAGCACTGAACCAGGGAAGACCCTGGATTGCAAGCTTCTCCGGATTGAGAGTGAAATCATCATTTAAAATCAGGGTTTGGTTATATCGGCGCCCATCCCTGGTGTGTGTGGTCATCAGAAGAAATAAATAAATGGATGATTATACACACTCATAGAATAAAACCTGAGACAGGAAGGGGAAATTCTGTGCATTCCAAGCTATAAACCAGCGATGGTTAGCAAAGTTCGTGGGCTGCCGATTTGGCTTACCATTGGTGGCATATGCGCCGGTGAATGAAAGACTGAGTTCGGATTCAACAAAAATCCTGTTACGCATTATTTCCACTTAATTCTCACTCACATGCATATCAGGACGCCGGTATAAAGGGATAACTGGGAGCTCAGAGGCTGAAATAAAGCTGGGCGGCCGGGTGAGAGGTATGCGCAGGGGTGAGAAGATGCGCTGACACTGACCTCCGTAGGCGGAACCCCCCGATCCTGAGTAGACGAGTTAGACATTAGATACGGGGGTAGAAAATTCACCGAACCAATGTAGTTCCAATCCAGGCAAATCGAAAATAGACCCAGCCCTTAGAAGGTCATATGGTTGGCATACGCGTTGTCTTTGTCAAAGGAACTTGCCTTCATTGCCAGCCGCACCACCAAAGATTCTAGTGACCCAAGGACTGTTCTGGCGTGCCAAGCAGAAAATTGAGATGCCCGTCATGGTCGGGGCAAAGTACTCTGGGACCCCTGAGGTATAATTAGTTGGTACTACCGTAAAACAATGAACTCCTCGGATGTACATTCCCATATGACTAGAGGTATAGTTGTTAAGTACGACGTAGTACCGTAAAAATGAACTCATCGGATGCTCACATATTCCAACGAAGAGTACCCAGAAGAACTTGATGCGTTTGCGCTGCAGAATATTGTCCTGATTCCTGAACAGCACGTCGAACATTTGAATGGTGGGGATCAAGTTCGGGAAGACGCAGTAGGTGGGATATACGAGGAACGTCCTCATCATGCCGGCCAGCCCATACCCGAGCAGCTGCGAACCTAAAAGTGTGAAAATCGCGATAGCTGGGTTGGGTGTGAACCCGTAGTAAAGGTCGTCAGCGGCGAAAATGTTGACTCGGTGCAAATTTAGCTTAGACCAATACCAGGAAGGCTTTTACTCACTGGCAAGAGCACCGTGCGTTGAAGCGGCAGCCATGATCAAGATACCGACGTTCTCTTTGCTAATTCCAGTATTAAATCATAGAAATTACCGTCGATGAGATACTTGCATATTGAAGGGCCCGGGGTTCATGAAGCGCCAAAAAGCATTGTCGTACATCTTGAATCGCTTGTTTCCAGGCCCGGGGATAATCTCCTCGAGCACCCTGGGATGCGAGTTATGCATCAGAAACCTAGCAGTTTCTGAACACGAAGGAAGGAGTCTGACTTTCCCAAAGCAAAACTGGCGACTTGGAGAAAGAGTTGGCTGACATAGACGGTCTGAGGTCTGAACGCCTATTTTCACCGATAAGCGTCATAGTCTACACAGATTGAAGCACTAACGAATATTTCACCCAACACAGCTCCAAAAGCCGAAAGACCGAGTGCCAAGAACCACAACCGAAAAGTCCAGACCGGGAGAGTAGGATCGTCGTGGAGTGAGATAAGACGAGTAGACCAGTCATTTGCCGTAACTTAAGACGCGTTAATTACATGCAGAATGTCGAAAAAATGACAACAATACCGATTGGTTTCTCCCTGCCATCTGCATCCATGTCGATTGCACGAATGTCCTCGCATACCTCTCCAATGTCGGAAACGGTGTCCGAAAAAGAGTGTTCTTTGGTGTCAACAGCCTTCTCGTCCAAATATTCCGAAGCTGGAGGCCCCACGGCAGGCAAAATCTCAATGGTACTAGCCATGGCTGAGATGGAGAGCACTGGAACGCCCTTGCCTAGGGCTTCTAAAGCCGTTGCTTTTTATATTATCAGCCATCAATGTCTTTAGGATAAGAAGCGCAGTTTGCGGAGCACCATGGCGGGAAACAGATAAGTGTATCCGTCTTAGGCGCGATAAACTATCATATTACCGCTCGAGAGATAACGAAGCCGTATCTGGACGGCCCGATGGCATCCGGTTCCATGGAATCGTCGAAGTTGCGGTAGGTTGGCCTACTTACTCAAAAAAATACTTTCAATCGAGATTTGGATGTCATCCTATCTTATCTTATCTTATACATTAAGAGACGAGGAGCACAGCTTTTTTGATAATGTCAGGTGATTTTGTCAGGTGATTTTATCACGTGCCCTTCGCCTCGGAATCAGCCGTGTCTGTGGCGAACCCGGGAACTCGGAATCCGCCGGGCGTTGCTGCTTCTCCGTGACGAAGGCACGGGTCGAATATACTTGTCTTATACATTAAGAGACGAGGAGCACAGCTTTTTTGATAATGTCAGGTGATTTTGTCAGGTGATATTATCACGTGCCCTTCGCCTCGGAATCAGCCGTGTCTGTGGCGAACCCGGGAACTCGGAATCCGCCGGGCGTTGGCGAAACTGAGAGTCCGCCGGGCGTTTCTGCTTCTCCGTGACGAAGGCACGGGTCGAATATACTTGTCCTATATAAGAAAAGAGCTCAGCACCGCCACACGGGAAAGTCACATGAAAACACTGCCACTAAGTCACATGAAATGTCATGTGACCTCTCGCCCTGCTGCTGCTCCTCAAGGCCTCAACACAGATTTCATTAATGATAAGGACACTTTGCCTCTGCCCCTCACCTTACTCTCTGCTCCCTCCCATTCCAGGTTTGTTACTCCCTCTCTGCTCTCAATTCCTGCCACCTCTTTGATGATTTCCACAGTTATACCCCTATCTGTCAACTACATTTCATTCAACTTCCCCCACCACTTTTCACTGTGCTTATCTGATCTTCTGTGTGTACCCACAATTGACTCTTCAGATTTGGCCCTACTAATTCCAAATCAGCTGCAGCCTGGCTCTGAATGCAGGTACTTTCTATTTTCTTTGTATCAGTCTAATTTTTGCCGCTCTGAAGGGATCAAACTCCCCCAACCACTCCTCAGCGTGCGAGAATCATGGCTCAAAGGAATGAACGTGATAACAGGGTCCTTGATAGTCCTCAGAGGCATCGTCAGCCTCAACATCCTGTTCAGCCTGCTCAATTTCAACAAAATCCTGAGGATGTCTTTGGAGGTGCCCCTGTTCTAAACAGGATTCCAGAGCAGGCTCAGATTCAACCAAGACTTAGTCCAAACACTCTAGCAGGTCGCAGAGCACATCTGGCTGATCTTCAGGCGGCTGCCCCTCTGCAGTTTAACCCTGTTTTTGGCTGAACCTCGAATTGAAGCCTTCAATGCAGAACAGCGATATGCCTTCGATGCCATCATGGATTCAGTCCTCCATAACAAGGGGAAATTGTTTTTCCTGAATGGTCCAGGAGGAACTGGGAAAACATTTGTTTACAACACACTATGTTATGCCTTGCGAGGGCGGCGTATCATTGTGCTCTGTGTAGCATCATCTGGCATTGCTTCTTTGCTGCTCATCGGAGGCAGAACTTCTTATTCTACATTCAAAATTCCCATTGTGCTGTGGGAGGGAAGGCTCTGCAATATTAGGAAAGGCACAATGCTTGCCGAGCTGCTTTGCCAGGTCGGGCTAATCATCTGGGATGAAGTTCCCATGCAAGACAGACGTGCACAAGAAGCTGTGGATAAGACTATGCAGGATCTTCGGAATAATAACCACCCATATGGTGGAGCCACTTTGGCCTTTGGTGGTGATTTTGACCAGATCCTCCCAGTTGTTGTGAAAGGGGGAAGAGAGCAGGTTGTTGGAATCTGTATGCAGCGCTCCTACCTATGGTCAAAGGTTGAGATACTTCATCTCACTCAGAATATGCGTCTTGGCGGTCCCAATGCATGGCAGGAGGACAGGGACTTCGCCAAATGGCTTCTGGATGTTGGAAGTGGAAGAACTACAGATGAAGCTGGGAACATTGAACTTCCAGAGGTCATGAAGCTCCCTAGCAACACTATTCAGGCTATGATAGACACCATCTATCCGGGGATTTCAACCATAACTTCAGACCATAATCAAGATAAATACTTTCTTGAGCGCACAATTCTCTCTGCACGAAATGATGATGTAGATGAGCTCAACTACATGTTGCTGAATAAATTCCAAGGCGAGAAATCTGTTTTCCACAGTGCTGATTCAGTCATCACAGAAGGGGGAGTTGACAGCGACTGTGAATATCCAGTAGAGTATCTCAACTCTATATGAGCATCTGGCCTACCTCTGGCCAAATTGGCTTTGAAGGTTGGGTGCCCAATCATGATTCTCCGAAACCTAGATCCAGCAAATGGTCTCTGCAACGGAACCAGAGGAATTCTCACCAGAATGTCACCTCATGTCCTGGAGATTCGAATCCTAGGTGGTGAACACAATGGTGAAACAGCTTTCATCCCAAAAATTACCATTACTCCATCCACTGAACAAATTGCTGTTGCCATGAAGCGGCAGCAGTTTCCTGTCCGGCTTGCATTCTTGATGACCATAAACAAAGCACAGGGTCAGTCAGTCGACAATGTTGGACTCGACCTCTGCACAGATGTCTTTGCCCATGGCCAACTATATGTTGCACTTTCTCGATGCACTTCAAGTCAGTGAGTGAAGGTTCTTTTCAAGGATGACAACAACAGAATGACAAAAAACATTGTTTATCCAGAGGTGTTGCTTCGCCGTATGGTTTCCTCCGTTCTGAAACAGATTTGTGGTACTGACTTCTGTTACAGGTAGTTTAGTTAGCTGTAGTAGTAGTTGATGGCCAAGTATATGTATAAATTTCTTTTCTCAAAAAAAAACCGCAACTGAGAATTAGCTGCCAATGTGGCGTGCCGAAGGCACGGGTCTAAACTTGTCCTATATAAGAAAAGAGCATGGCACCGCCACACCCAAAAGTCACATGAAAACACCGCCACTAAATCACATGATAAGTCATGTGACCTCTCCGCCCTGCTGTCGGTCCTCAACAAGGCCTCAAGGCCTCAAGCCAGATTTCATTAATGATAAGCACACTTTGCCTCTGCTCATCTTACTCTCTGCTCCCTCCCATTCCAGGTTTGTTACTCCCTCTCTGCTCTCAATTCCTGTCACCTCTTTGATCATTTCCACAGCTATACCCCTATCTGTCTCTGTCAACTACATTTCATTCAACTTCCCCCACCACTTTTCACTGTGCTTATCTGATCTTCTGTGTGTACCCACAATTGACTCTTCAGATTTGGCCCTCCTAATTCCAAATCAGCTGCAGCCTGGCTCTGAATGCAGGTACTTTCTATTTTCTTTGTATCAGTCTAACTTTTGCCGCTCTGAAACAGATTTGTGGTACTGACTTCTGTTACAGGTAGTTTAGGTAGCTGTAGTAGTAGTTGATGGCCAAGTATATGTATAAATTCCTTTTCTCAAAAAAACTATGGGATTATTTTTCGTTATTTAATAGGTCGGAAGTCGGAAGTTTTGCTGTAGACTGTAGTTGCAAGTCTGTACTCTCGATCACGGTTCGATCTCGGCCCGTGTCTTTGCCGACTGCCCAAATGGGAACTTTTGCCCCTATTTAAAACCTCATATTCAGAAAAAAATCATCTGAGGTCTTCTTAGAAGTCCCAAAATTTGGGTCCAGGTAGATAGGTAAATTTTTTTGTTGCCTCTGAGGAATTCAGGTTATAGATAGCCAACCCCGGATCAGAGTTGTAGAACAGAGAGATCCTGGATTGCGCTCAAGATAATTCATGGTGATTCAACATGAAGGCCAATCGGGTGCACAGGGGCCTATATATTTCATCAATCCTCCTGCGGACTGGGCCCAGACTCGAGAAATGTAGCATCAAACACAATAAAAGGGAGACATCTGTTGGACACAGTTCCAGTGTCTGATGTATCTCACAACAGAGAGTAAATATAAGCCTATTGAGAGCGCCTTGACGGTCCTCTTAGGCGGCCGCGAGGCCCAAAGTAATATTTAAATGTTGTGGGAATAATCCTGTCGTTGATTTGCCGAGCATGCCGAGATCAATCCGACTTCAGATTTCGGAATATCAACTTTGCGCTGCCAACTTAGGACTTGCAGAAGAATATAGACTGCACGCCAAGATCCACTGAAATTCCTTGAAACTATGATTATTTAGCCAAAATTGATCCCATAAAAAACCCCGCAACTGAGAATTAGCTGCAAACGTGGCGCGCCGAAGGCACGGGTCTAAACTTGTTTCACGACAGTAGAAGGATGGGATCGGATCATGTGATCACGGCGCCCCGAAAAGGTATTCACATAATTCAGTAATCTAACTGACGTTATGTAAACCGTCCTCAAGAATCAAGATGAGTACCACATTCTACAATATTATCCTGCCTCTTATCTACGACGATTGTTGCGCCATTTGGCAACAGGAATCGACTCGGATGGGCTAGGCAGGGATTTAGAGTGCGCTCCAACCACGCTCAGTCCGGACGGTAGCATTGATCTCAA
>JARJLE010000417.1:0-43396 GCA_029289555.1 Mycena latifolia | reverse complement strand
GGAGTAGGTTTTGCGAGAGGTCGTCATGAGTCATGAACTTCAGTTTACTATAGGGAGCGCATAGCTAATTTTCTGGATGGAACGTTGCTCAGAAGGGTACATGATGCTGTACAATGTGTATAAGTTAGAAGGAAGTAAAAGAAATGTGCAATGCACCGCGAATGTCACACGGAAACACGCAACTATCAGAACGTCTCCGAGGGGCAGTAACGAGATATCAATGACACTCACCATAGACTGTTGAACATCTAGTTCAACATTGCTGTTAAACTTGTTTCACACGAGCATCGTGTTCGCTTTCCAAGCAAAGAATTACAGTTGGATCTGTCATAATGCATAAGGTCATGATGCATAATGGCTCATAACACATAGGATTTGGGAGGATTTGGGCTCACTTTTGGCACTGCAGAGGTGTTTCATAATGCATATTTCTCATAATGCATCGGGTTTGGCGTCCACCGACGGTATGCAATCCAACTGTACTTAATCGTATTTAATCTTACTTTATGAATCTTAATTCTGCAGCCATCACTGTCGCTCTATAGAGCTCCGTCTTCCCCACTGATACCCGAGGAATCACCTTGAATGATCGAGGAGATACACCAGAAACATATTTAAAGCCTACATCAAGCCACGTGATCATTCGCGTCGCCCACAACTTACCAAACAGCACCAAACTTGCATTGAAATGTATGTATTAGGGCCTGATCGGGTGCATAGAAACTTTTCTACAATTTTTTCTAGAATCTTGTATGTATATAGATTTCATCCTAGAATCTCTAATACGGCCATTCTACGAACACTTGAGCACCGGGAATGGGAGAAAAAATGTGGTGTAAAATTTTCAACGAGATTCTCGGATGGTGCAACAGATTCGAAGTTCAACTCTAGAATGTGTGAATATTTTGAACCCTTGTCTTCCCTTCCACTTCGTCTTGTCCATATTTGAGGAAACATATGTATTTCCCATTGTAGGATGGTTTAGGGACGAGTTGTGTGAGAAATGGACATATTGACAAGATTCTATCAGATTCTGGGAAATTTTTCTAGTGCACCCGATCAGGCCCTTCTATGTATTCCAACGCCTTCAGTAATTTCCTCAATGCATGATGATGAAGAGACCCCAAATATAATGCGGAGGGCAGCCCCGAAGGTGTCTCTGCCAACATTCTGACCTGATTGAATGTAATTGAATGTACTAGGATTGCATTATATGCCCAGGCCATACTTAATCATAATTTTAGCACTACAATATATAATGGAATATAATCATAATCTTAGCCAGCCTTACCGCTGAGCCATGCTCTGGAGTCTGTTCACCATAACTTTTGCACATCATTGTCCTCCGGTTTGTGTATAATCTTGCTTTGATGTTAGCAGGAAGAAATCACTGACTCTATTCTCTCAAACTCCTCATACCCTGCAGGTTCAGCCCGGGTTTTCCTTTCAGTAGACTTCTGGGTACTGAAGCTTCAGCAGCACTAGTAATGTGTAGGACAGCAGAGGTCAACGTGAGACACTGCATGCTAAGAAGTTCGAATGAACACGTGTGACTGATGGTGTTTACAGATTCTCCCCCAACACACACTAGCGAGAGATCTAGATCCACGAGCATCATCCCACAGAGTACACATGTGAGGCATGAGCTTCCTGTTGTAGTGTCTGCCTACAATAGACTGGCCTGTACTCAGGGCTTGTTTTGTCCACTCTCCTGTAATGCATCTTTTGGATATCTTACAACACGAAGTATACCTAAACACATAGTTTTCACAGATGAACAACTATGATTCCTTCCTTTCACGTGTACACTAACATCTTAAATTTGAAAAATCAAGAAGAACATAACCTATTTCCTATTTCCCAGCCATCTGACAGACATGCTCGAGGCACAGATGTATACCGAATACAGTTCCTTGCCTGAAATCAAACTCCAATGTGGATAAAGGGTAACCAACGTTCATATGCAACTCCATTGTCCCTCATCTTCCTCACGGCCCCTTGTAGTGCTTTAGCTGCATCAGCTGCTTGAGGCTGTCGACCATTGCCGAACAAGTTAGTGTAGACTGCTTCAGCAACAACTGGGCCATCTGAATCAAGTATAGACCACATGGTTGCAATTGCTCCGCGAAATCCTGCCGTGATAAGCCCCCCAGCCAAATGAAATGATTCATTGGTTAATTGTGCATCACCCATCGCTGTCTGGCATGCAGAAAGAAAAACAAACTCTGCATTGGGCAGGGGACTTTTGAGAATAGTTTCCAGTTCCAGATTTCCACCGTATAACCGAAGATAACTTTTCGGGGGATCGTCCAAATCCTGCTTTGCATGACAAGCTAGATGAATCCACGGACAGTCTTGAAGCTGGGATTTCACGGAGTCTGGTGTGGCTTGCTCGGAAATGATGGTTCGGACATTTTCCTGTCCTACAATGCCCACAATTTTTTTTATCTCTTGAGCGACTGCAGGGAGATTTGCATGTCTGTTGGGTCCACTGTATGTGACTCCAATGACCCCAACCGTTGGCTGACACATAGCAGGTTGCTTTGAACTCGCCTCCAGAAGAGCTGACAGAGTTGATGTATAGGATTGGATAAATTTATCGGTGGGTGCCGCAGCATGAAGCGGGAGACTAGTAAAGGCACCTGTTGGACACCACCATAGCCTCCCATCTAAAATCTGGTGCTGGATAGTGTTATCAGACCACTTGGATCTTTCAATAAAGTAAGGAAAGAAGCTTACATATTCCAACACTTTATAAATCTTTTCAATGATGTTGCACCAGAGCCATTCCAAGAGATCACCAAAGCATTCGTCCGAAGATTTGGATGTAAACCTCTCCTGTCTTCCAAAAAGTCGAGTGGATTGAGAAGTCCTAGTTGAAATGTTGGCCCATCCAA
Organism: Mycena latifolia; assembly: GCA_029289555.1. Taxonomy (NCBI): domain Eukaryota; kingdom Fungi; phylum Basidiomycota; class Agaricomycetes; order Agaricales; family Mycenaceae; genus Mycena; species Mycena latifolia. The sequence continues at coordinate 40,499 of JARJLE010000417.1, read as the reverse complement.
GTACTTCTCTGAGAACAAATCTCTGAGACTCCAGTGCATCAAGTGTTACAGTTGGAAGAGGGATATGGAGTGGATCTGATGTTGGATTCAAGAGGATAATAGCATCACAGTGATTCACATTTGAATTGAGTATAATGATTGGACCATTTCGGGCAGCATTGCATAGATGCTCATATGGCTTGGGAAAGAGGAAATATTCAAGACCAGGTTTATTTCGTATCTTCTTCAATAAATTGTCCCTCTCAATTGCAGTCCCTTTGAGATCATCAGATGTTTTTCCATACAGCTGGGTTGAGAGCCAATGCAGCTTGTCAGCATCATCCTTGGCCAGCACCTTGAGATCAGCTCTTAGTTCTAGCAATTGTTGGAACGTGGTAGCCAGTCCTTGCTCCAAAAATTTGATTGCCAGAAAAAGATCTCCAAAATCAATACAAGCGCTGATGGCATCTGAAACTGTTCCTGCAATATCAATTCGTGAAGTGGCATCATGATGAGCATGGAGAGTATGCCCAATCCAAAGTACATCTGGGAGAAGAGAGAAAGCAACTGAATATGCCTTAATACAATCAGATGAGTTCATCAGTTCAGCTAATTGTGCCCATTCAATTGCTGCTTCCCAGCATGACTCTGGTTCCAGGATGATAGACTTAAAGGAGGAACTGAAGGCATTAAATGCAGCTTCAAGATGAGCAGGATCTTGAGTTATTCCATACTGGTTAACCTGTAAAACAGCTAAGCTCTGTAAAATAGCTGGAAGCTTTGGGTGCCCTTCAGGTGTTCCAGCTACAGCATCTTGATTGGTTTTGAGTGCTGCATTTAGATCATTCTTATCCATTGTTCTGTTATATCTGTCCTTAAACAATCCGGCCAGGTTGTATAAACGACCAGGCAGATCAGGATGATCATCGGGAATGATCTTGATCGCAGTTTGACTATTCTCAATTGCTGCCTCCAGGTCTTCAGGAATTCCCAGTTTAAGGTATCGGTAGGAGAGGCAAAGAGCCAAGTGGTTGAGGTGACCAGACAACGCTGGATCATCTTCAGATATCTTTGTTATTGCTGCTCGTTCATTCTCCAAAGCCCACTCAAGATCATTCATGTCTCCCAGTCGTTTATGTCGATCAATATAAATTTTAGCGATATTCTGGAGATGGTGAGGCATATGCAGATGATCATCCGGGGTTGCTGCTACAGCCTGTTGGTAGAGCTGCAGTGCTGTTTCAAGATCCTTCAAATCTTGAAATCGGTGGTATCTATCGTTGAAGCATGCACTTAGGCCCTGTAAATACCGTGCATAGTTGGGATCATCATCTGAAATGGCTGCCAAGGCAGCTTTGAATTTTTGCATTGATGATTCAAGATCTCCTAGATTTCCCAATAAATGATATAGAGTCTGGAAAGATTCTCCCAAGTTATACAGGCGATGGGAAAGGTCAGGATCATCTCTGGGTGTGGCATCTACAACTGCTTGTTCATGACTGAGAGCATTTTGAAGATCTTTCAAGTCCCCCAATCTTGTGTATCTTTTTATCAAGGACACAGCAAGGCTCTCCAGGTGCACAAATCGATCTGGGTGATCCTTTGGTGTAAGATTGACAGCTAATTCTTTTTTGATCATGGATTCCTCGAGATCATGCAGATCACCGAATCTGTCATATCGAACTGTGAGAGCATGAGCAAGATTCTGTAGAACTGCAGGGAAATGAGGATGAGTATCAGGTGTTGCTGTTACTGCAGCTCTGGCATTCTGCAGAGCTGATTCAAGATCTCTTGTCTCTCCAAATCTTTGGTATTTGTTCATGAATGACTCTGTCAAACTAGCCAGATAATCAAACATGTCTGGATCATCATCTGATATCTCTGAGAGTGCATCTTGGTCCAATTGAAGAGCACTGTCCAAATCTTTAATATCACCCAATCTACCAAACCGATCCCTCAAAGATAATGCTAAACTTTGCATATGCTGAGCAAGCTCTGGATGACCTTCGGGAGTTCCAGACAATGCAGCTCTCTTGTACATCAGGACAGCTTCAAGGTCTTGGATGTCCCCAAATCTTTCATATTTGCAGTGAGAGTTGTTGCTAAGCATCCTAGGCGTCCTGGAAGCTCTGGATGACCAATCGGAGTCATTTTAACTGAATCAAGATGATGTTGTAGAGCTGTCTCCAGGTCATTGTAATTGCCTATTCTGTAGTATCTGTCCAGGAGAGATAAAGCCAAACTCTGCATTCGTTTGGGAAGGTATGGATCATTTGCAGGTGTGATTTCCATAGACTTGGTCTTATTTTGGATAGCATCTTCAAGATCCTTAAGATCACCAAACCTCTGGTATCTGTCTGTTAACGAGATGCCCAGATTGTGCATCCGTTTAAGCAAGTCTGGATGGTCCAAGGGTGTTGCTTTTACAGCAGCTCTGTCATTCTGAAGAGCGGCCTCCAGGTCTGACAAATTTCCCGAGCTTCGGTACCTGTCTGTGAAAGCCATCGCCAGCTGTGCAAGCCATTCTCCAAGATCATTGTGCCCAACTGGAGTGGCCACAACGATTTTCTGCAGCTCAGTCACTGTAAAAGATTCCTCCACCTCCTAAATAACAAAAAGTTCCATGTCTTATGGTCATTTACCTTATTGTCCCCTTGTCCATCTTCGTTCTGGCTCAATTGTCAGCCCTGTTGATCCAGACCATATTTACCCACTTACTGGTCCAGATTTTGCCATTTCCATGATCAGCTATTTTGGGAAGGGAGGCCGAGGGCTCCGTGAGATGAGGCGAGCCCTTATATACTATTTACTCGCTTCTGGCATGATCTAGAAGATGATAGCAATCCGTATTAAAGGTCTATAGATAGTAATATCATTGATGTTGGATGACAGCTTACCAACCGCCAGTGCAAGCCGGCCAACAGACTGGGCTAAATGTAGTTCATATATCAGTCTTGACCAATTCCATCATGGAGACTTTCAAGAGATTTGTTCGAGGCTGACTCCCGCCACGGCAGCACGGAGCTCCCACTAGTAGAACAGGTGGTCCCTGCGAAACATTTTTCAACCACGGCACGGGTGACCTTTCGGCTCGGCCTGTAAGCAAGAAACACTGGGCTCGCGAATTATTCCTTGATTGGGTTCTTTTTTGATTGTAGGTCGAAATGTTGAAATACAAAATTTCTGAATTAACAAGGATTGCCTGATTGGGCTTTGTTGGTTGGTGAGCCTAGCCGAGCTCAGGGGCGTGCGACGAATTTCCGTCCCGATATTTCATGCTGACACGAAGTGATGAAGTTTTGGCGTATATGTGCCGAGGCCCCAATCTACCTTTCGCGGGAGGAAGAGCTGAGCTGGCAGCAGCTGTCCGGCAATCCTTGATCAAAGTTTGCAGGGCGTGAAAAGATCCACGAAGGATTCTGAAAGGGCTGTAAGGATTCATCCTAGAGGAGTTCTGAACAAGAAAACACCTCTGCTCGACCAACTTCGAACGTCCTTACCAGATCTGCTGGAACAAACTCCTGGAAAATCGGCTTCGGAATTCCGAATTCCTCAGTAGTGAATACCAGAACCTATTCCAGAGGTTCTAAGCTTTTTACCTAGGAAGGCCTTGCCCCCGACGGTACCGGTTATTTCACTATCGTTTAAACTACAAGTTGAAACCACGGCATTTGAAACCAGAGCCGTGCAGAGTGGTGGCCCTAGTCGCCGCATCTATCTAAAAGCACGTTCGCCCAGTGAAGGATTAGAGATTCACTAAATCCTTAGAAGCCCACTCGTCACGAGCAATTTCCAGCCAGCCTTCGTGTTCTTGATCAACATCTCGTACTCATTTTAAGCGTTGTGAGTGTGCATGAATGCTGATGGGTGCAAGATGGGTCGTGCATTGACGTCTAACAGGGTAACCATTACCTATGTAACGAAGGACGCGATTGTAGTCAATATATGTCCGGCCAGAAATCACACATGGTGATCCCCGTCATCCCCCTCGTCATGTCTATCGGAGGAGGTGAAGATCGACCCCGCGCGTGACGGAGGCAGCGGCACCATGGCGGCGGCCCAACTCGGCGGCCTGCTGCTGGGTACTGTCTGGACGATTTGCACCCCGGACTGCCCACTCACACTCATCGGCACGATCCGCACCGCAGGCGACGTGAGCGCTACGCCGAACGGCGGTGGCGCGAGGTCCTCAAGCGGTGGCGGGATGTCGGCGTATGAGCGCTCCGAATCCTCTCCGTCCGCCTGATGCAACAACGGCTCTGATCCTCCGTGCGACGAAGAAGATGCGGAGGAGGGTGCGTATGCCGGGGGAACGACAGTCCCGGGGAAGTACCTTGGTACAAAGGCGCCGCCAGCCTGAGCCGTGGACATCGGGGGCCGTGGCTCACGCAGCAGGGCCCCCCGTTCACGCCTCGCAGCACGCCGGCGACGCCACACGAGGCTCCCCGCAGTCCCGAAGCAGATAATGCCGAGGACGCCGAGAGAGCCGGCGAGGGCGCCGGCGAAGGAGGTGGGGTTGTCTTTTGTCGCTGTGCTGGGGAAATAAAAATCAAGTGAGCATGGGGACAATGGGTCGGAGAGGAAAGCGTACTCTGCGGAAGTCGCGCTCGGGGAAGATAGCTGGGCTGCCGCGGCGCTGGGTGTCCTATAATTCGAGCATTGAGGTTAATGAGATAAGAGGTGGGTCGGAGGGAGGCAAAACGTACTGCACGACATCGACATTCTTTGTAACGAGCACATAATCGAGCACGAAGGCCGAGTTTGGTGCGAGGCGCAGCGAGAGCGCGTGTGGCCCGTCGGGGAGACCTTGTGCTGCGAAGATGTTGATGTTGGGGGCAAAGGTGCTTGCCACGTTTACGGTAGACACGCTTGATGAAGAAGCGGCGGCCTGGTGCACGAAGGACCCCGCGGCGACGCCGTCGAGCAAGATGGTGATATTCATGAGGGAGGGCGGCGCGGGAGGAACGGAGAGAAGGAGGGACTGGATGGCGTAGACGTAGACAGCGGTGCCTGGGGCGGTGATATTTATTAATAAGTTGGACGAGACGCTGAGAGAGCAAAATACACGCACCGCTAAAGTTGACTTGCGCGAACACGGGCGTGTCCACGAATCCCGGGTCATCGACATCCAGCCGTGGTAGACGATCAGCGCCGCGTCTACCTGGTTTCGATTTTGATTTTTTATTCGATGTGTCGTCTGCGTCGTGGTCGTCGTCCGGCGTCCCAGGCGGTGTATTTGGGTCGTCGTCAGGCGGGGGCGCCGGCGCCGGCTTCGGCGAAGGGGTGGGCTGTGGCGATGGGGAAGGGACAGAGGATGAGGTGGGCTTCGACGAGGTCGTGGGCTCCAGCGACGGGGTAGGCGTCGGCGGCGCGGAGGTGGGTACGGTGTCGTCCGCGTCGGTGGCAATGACGTGCACACCCTTGTGGTATGTCTGCCCCAGCGCCAGCAACACGGGCGGGTCCTCGCACGCCGCCGCGGCGCACGCCACCGCGCTCGAGTTCCACGACCCTGGGGGCGCATAGGCGATCGATGGGTCGGCGTCATCGAGGGTGACATTGACTTGTGCGCCGTGGGCGGCGGGCCAGAGAAGGAGGAATAGGACGGCGTAGCTAAAGCGGGCATGACGACTGTGAGGTGGCGACATCGATTGAGCGCGAGCGACGAAATGCAGGATACAACTGGCCTCATTTCAACCTAGAACGACGAGGAGCTTGCAGCGATGGACAAGCGATGGAGCAGGGCTAGACGCAGGGAATCTGGGGAAACGTGAGAGGGGGCATATGGGGCGGCCATTAATATGACACGGTGCCTCAGCGTGTCCATTTCTCGAGACTCGGGCGAGGCGGTAAAGTGGTACCCGTCCGCTTGGTGATGGCGGAAAACAGGTTGCCGACTGGCATCACGTGGGACGCACAGCTGTTTTCGGAGTCGTTCACGCCCGCGCATTCAATCCGGTAAACGCTTCAGGTCTCGACCCGACGCGGAGTACGTTACAGATGGAATGGTGCCATCGGCACACCTCGCGTTATCGGTGGAGCTTTATACCTAGAGGAGTGGTAGCGAATAAGCTTCTGAGGGGTGGAGCTGACGTAGCAGGCGGTACCACACCGAGTGTCGGGGCTGCTGGCCCAGTAGCCCAATCCCAGCAGTCGTGTGCAATGACGAGGACCTGCTATGGAGCCAAGAGTGAGTGGGACATAGATGGCGGGCGCGTCTCGCACAGACCCACCCCTGGTTCCTACGTCAGCTGAACAAAACAAACACGAGCGCCAACTCAAGTCCGCGAACCACCAGTCCGGGACGGTCCCACAAGAATTTGAAGCGAATTCGCGGCGGCCATAATGGGGCAAACGCAATGTGTTTTGGCCAGATATTGACCAGATACTGTCAGGATATTGGGAAATAAGCTCATCGTCCTCATCACTTCGGAAAGCGTGGGGCGCATCCACAAGACCTTCCGAGATCGCGCGCCTCTCGACTTGAGCACTCGCCCGACTTTGCATGCGTTCTGCGCATCACCCACGAATTAACACGTCGATTACTTTCCCACCAACGCGTCGCGCTCACCGGGAACTTCCACATCGCTTGGGACACTCCGAATTGGCCGCATTGGCGCAGAAACCGCGGGAGGGGAAATCTCCAGCCATGCCAAAAACGCAGCAGTGAGCGTGGATAAGCCGGCGCGCAGAGGGACGTGATGAAGAGAAGCCTAGGATGGCGTAGGTCAAAGGAAAGAGCGTACGCTATTCTCGCGGCACGTAGCCCGAAACGGGATGATATGGAGCTCTGACTTTTGGGTAGAAATGGGGTCGTTAGAGAAGGGTAAAGGTGCTCGTACTCAGGCTGCTGTCGCGTTACGCGTCCCTGAGGCGAATAGGGTCAGGGGTCCAATTTTGGCGAATCCAGAACGAGCTTTCGAACATGACATGAAGGGATGCGCCCCGGCTACTGCGAAAGTATGGAGATGCAAGGTGGGTGAATAGAAGAGCTTTGCGCGTTTCGGCTTCGGTGTAGGCAGGCAAGAGGGCCTAGGCGTTGATGGCAGCGGAGTTTGAAGCATGGAGTTTCAAATCACATGGAGCCGATGTCGGCAGCACCCAAAGAAAATTCACAAGACCCTGAATAGAGCTGACTATGCGACCAAAATTTAACGACTACACGGTGCCAGTAATGCAGATATGTGACAAGCAATATTTCGAGCGCAGACACCGGCGACCCGGGCCCAAACGACCTGCCGGACGGGTGGGAATGCGGCGTCAGACGTCGGCGCATATGATGATAGATACCGTGCTTAATCCGTCCGGCTACCGCGCGCTGTGCGGGATCCCCTCGACGCCTGCCGGCTGCCACATCGCCATCGCCACACCAGTCGTCATCTCTGGGGGCCCGACCCGACGACAACGCCCTCATCTTCAAATGTTCAACTTGCACGTGCCTGATCAACGGCCCCTCCCTGCGCGAGCGAGCGAGTGAGTATACATTGCTTTGGAGAATTCTTCCTCGGGAGATTTAAAGACATTTTTCTCTCTCAGCTATGTATCTACTCAAGGCCAATGCCGAGTGAATGGTGCGAATAACCACCAAGACCACAATCAAGACCCGGACGACGCCCAGTAATTCGAAGACGCTCCGATTCGCGCCAAGGGAGAATTCGAAGGGATCTATGGTCGTTTGAATCAATTCTCTTACATGTACTACAGCCTTGGCATATTTAAGTATGTAAGTTGCCGCTAGTGGAATTACAGCGAAGCATTCTCGACCGCCAAGTAAGCTGTCCTCGTGTTCGCTGCCCCTTGGCGCGGAGGGGATTCCTGAGACCATGGGTAGCGAGATTCGGATATAGACACGCCAGTAACGGCGACCCACGACAAGAATAGTTCACACCCAGCTTAAATTGTTTTGGGAAAGTCTTGGAGGCTCGGCGAATTCAAGTACATTGTCCTCTCCCAGCGATGTAATATACCTCAACATGTGCCGAGTGCGAATAAGTGACAAGAGCGATAGACTTGAAGACTCGAACAACGGTCCGAAATTTGACAATCTGAAATAAAGCATACCAGTGGGCCGAATCAACGCTCCACAGTTTATGTACAGCCATGGTAAATTCATTTAGAGTAAGTATGTAGGCTGTGTCCGACTCCCATGGAACTCAAGGGAAGCATTCTCCACTGTCCAGCTCCGCAGCCATCGTGGAGAGACCTTAAAACCGTGGGTACAAACCGGCGGATATGGACGCCACCGGTATCGCCGATAACATAAATGGTTGGCCCCAGCTTAAATTGCTTTGGGAAAACCTTGATCTTGTTGCCGGTTCTGCGCGTCCTCGGCGCTTCGAATTTTCCCTCTCAGGCACACCCGGGCTTGGTCGTGGCCTTGTTTCGATATCCGGCGAAGATCCAAAGAATTCCTAGATGTGCACCCGCCGATCCTTGGCGTTTAACGGGTTCTTGGCATGGAATTTAAGGTGGGTGAAATACTATGAGATACTGCACCCGGTCGTGAGTCTCACACCGGAGGCGCCTGCTTCTTGCACGCAGTTGCTTGGCAGTCCAATTATTATTTTGATTCCACGGCGACTTGTCAATAGAGGGGTCATCTATTCAGGGATTCAGACCATCAAAGTCTGAGTCGTTCCTCCTCCCAAGAATGCGTCGTAATGAGGATTGTTTAATTTCCTCGCGCACATTATGCATATCGCGGTTTTATTGTGTGCTAATAAGTTACTATGGATCCGGCCAGATTCTCAACGAGATCTCCTAGAGATTGTAGCCAGTGCAGGTCTCCAATAAGCGAAGTATGTTGAAGTATATGTCCGTACATCAGACAGGTTGAACCAGTAAAGTCTTGAAGAAAGAACACCGGCGTCTATCGGCGTCCAAAAGACATGCCGGGAAGGCAATAAAATGCAACTTCAACTATCGTAGTTCAGCACACAATGCCATTGGATTATCATTGGCCTCCGGGAACGGCAGCGGCCTGGTTCTTGCTCGGGTCACGGGCTTGGGACGGCAAGGCCAGCTTTTGACAGCCGGATCAGGAAATCTGATGTACTGCAGAAGCGCATCCGGGCGGAAAATGCGGCTTCTTCAGGCCGGACAAAGACATCGTCGTTCGCCGTTGAGGATCAGTTCGGGAGATGATGGCTTATCAATGCGGCAACATGTACAGCCACTCGGCACAAACCTCTTTGTCCGAACCTTCATCGTCCACCAGTCCATTCGCAGCTTGCAGGTGTCCACCGTTAATGTTCGAGAAAATCTTTATCACCATGGCTCCCCTGCGTTTCCGTTCACATCTGGGGCCAGTGGACACTGGAATGGATTCCTGCATCGCCGAATCCCCCAATTCGTTTCTGCGCTCTCCTCACTCGAAGTACGTATCACTCTCTGCATAATGAGCGAGTAACGAATCCAGATCCAGGTTACACTGTGTCTCCCGCCCGCCCCAAACTGTCCATACGCAGAATCTCCCGCAGCCTGCCATTCTGATTCCAATTCCTGCCTTTCCAGGAACTCCCTGCCCGGAGCCTCTCCCGCCACGTACTAGAGTCGGACCAGATCGCCCAGAACAGAAGGAATGCGCCGGGCACGAGGAGAATGAGGAGCGATCGCCCCGTCGCCAGCGCGAAGGCGAGGACGGCCCACCGCAGCCCCGCGCGCGGGAGTGCGAGGAGGCACGCGGTGGGGATAAGGTCGCGTGCCGTGGGTACCTCTGGATGCGACGTTGATGCTTCACGCCTCCAGAGTGAGGGGTAGAAGAGGTAGCGGTGCTAGCAGGCGGGTTTGTCCAGCGGGGATCCATGTAAATGGTGAGGAACGTACAATGTCGTCGCTGTCGGCATCGTGCCGTGCGCGGTGTTGCCAGACGTGGTGCAAGCCGGTGGCAAGGCTTGCGGCAGCGAGGAGGGTGGACGCCAACGCGGAGGTGCGCTGCAGGTGCGTGAGGTCCTGGGATATGTACGTGAGCATTCATTGAGACTGAGCTGAATCCGGTAGGGCGTTACCTGGAGCGAGAGGAACCCGACGTTGACGCTGCGCGCCGTCAGCGGGGGGTTTACAGACGAGAAAGCACGCACGAAACGAGGAGGGTCGCGACAAGGTTGGAGTCTACCGCGGCCTTCAGTTCATCTGCTCAAAAACAGCGCCTAACGGGCGTACCTGCCCACTCCATCACTACATCCTCCATCAAGCGCCGGAACTCAGAGACCGCGAACGCGCCGTTGGGTACCGCGAGTTCCAGCCGCGTCCGATAGACGGTGTGCGTTCCGCATAACAAGATCCCGAGAGCGATATCGCATATCGCGGCTGGCCAACCCGTCAACGTCGGGGGCCTGGGGGCGCGAGTGAGTCGCACGCTAGCGGTCGCGCGTGCTGCTTCGATGTTGAACATCGCACGACAGACGTGATAGGACAACGCGGGCACGATGTGCTCGGGGGTGTCCCTCCCTTTGCCTGAACCGGTATCCGTCAGCGAGGACCAATGACGCGGCAGGCACTGACCTCGCAACTGCCTGTACACACGCATGAGGCGTTTGATCTGGTCGGCATCGAACGGAATCGTCGTGTGTTTCACATCGAGAGTACACTCTGGTGGGGGCTCGGAGCTCAGCGGGCGTTCCTACTGAACGGCGGTCACCCACCATTGGCGCCGAAGGCCAGTGCGCTCACAAACTGCTTCTCCATGAATTTCGGGAAATACGTGCGGTGCGCCGTGAGCTGCCACACGTAGTCCCAAAACCGCTCCGGTTGCCCGGGCGCGATGTCTGGGGCGCAATATCAGCACCCGAACAATGGGCAGCGCGTGACGTACAGGCATCGCCCTCCTCCTGGACATCGTACGTCCGTCCTCGGCTCCACGACGCAAATCGAAGGAGCGCTTCCTCGCCTGCGTGGAAGACGAACATCTCGGCGTCATCGACTTGCGTGCTCATCGCGTTGATGTCGTCAAGGACAGCGCTCCACTCATCGTACACATCGAGCACGCTAGCCACCATCTCCGGGTCGTGCATGTCGTCGGTTGTCAAGAGGCGGCAGTCGTCGTAAGCGTAGTACACTGCGCCGTGCAGGTTGGTGAACATTTCCCATCCGACAGGGAGAGAGCTATCACAATGGCCTGTGTCAGTGCTCAGAGTTGGCGGGAGACGGGCTGCCGAATACCTCATCCTTGAGGTGGCCGCTGCCAGCGCTGGCCCGGAGGAGACGTTAGCTTGAGTCCCGGAGAGCGATTCCATCGAGTCAGGGGCACAGAAGGGTCGGCGTACGCATTTAAGAGGTAGTGCAGCGTCGCAAGCTCCAGGATGTAAAGAATAGCTCGTGCCGTAAAGCACCAACTTTCTGTGAGTTACATCCGTGGCGGCTGGAAACATTCAATGGAGTTCTGTTCGGCCAATGTGCCTGCCATTCGTTGCTAAGGAAAAACAAAGAGCAATGTACACCACATTGTATAGAGTAGCGTAAACATACGAGCTGTCTGGAAATCATTGTAGATATGACGCGGGACAAGAACAAGGGCTTCAGATCGCCGTCTAATTTGCTTCCGTTTTTCTCGCACACGTCAAAATTTGCTTCCGCTTTCGCACGCGCTCGACAGAACAAGGTCAAGTTTCAAAGGGCTAACTCCATCCGGAAACACAGAGAAAGCTTGAGGCAGTCCAAGAAAATACATGGCAGCGAAAGAGCTTAAAATTCGCTGATATACTTAGACGACGCATTTGTACTATAAATCGGGAATAACACTGTAATTGAACCACATTTGTGCTCATCGATGCTCCAACAAAGTGCACTCCATGCAAAGTCGCGAAGAAGATACATAAAGTGTCAGTCGCTAGTCAAAAATGAGATCTATGTTATTCTAAGACCATATTTTCCATGTCATGCTCTAATTGATCTTCCAATTGGTCCCCGACTCCATCGCTTCTTGCTGGCCTAGCAGTTGCGCGCGCTGCCTCGATGGTGAACATCGCGTGACTGACGTGATAGCACAGTCCGGACACGTTGTGTGCGGGGATGAACCGTTCACCGCCTAAACGGAAAAGCCTTCAGTGGGAAAGAATGAGACGGCGTTAGCACTGACCTCGCAATTGTCTGTATTCGTCTATGAGGCGGCTAATCTCGTCAGCGTCGAATGGAAATGTCGCATGCTTTGCATTGTGGGCACGCTCTGAGGAGGCTTAGTGGGTGCCACCCGTGTGCACGTAGTTCACGCACCATCGGTGCCGAAGGCCAGCGCGCTCATGAATTGCGTCTCCATAAAGGCTGGGAAATACGTGCGGTGCGCCGTAAACTGCCACGCGTAGTCCCAAAACCGGGTTGCTTCTCCGGGGGCGATGCCTGTGGCAGGAGATATCAGCACCCGAGCACGCGATGTAAGATGTGCTACATCCATACCGCCCTCTGGCTGGAACTCGTATGTCCGCCCCCGGGTCCACGACGCAAATCTGATGTATGGGTCCTCGTCCTCGTGGAAGACGAACATCTCGGCGTCATGGACGCGCGTGCTGCTGCCGTTGATCTCCTCGAGCAGTTCGTTCCACTCGTCGTACGCCTCCAGCACTCGATCCGCTGTCGCCGGATCGCGTATGTCATCCGTTGTCAAGAGGCGGTGGGCGTCGTAAGTGTAGTAAACTGTACCGTGCGGGTTAATGAAGGCTTCCCACTGAGTTCGGCAGGCGGGCGGTTCCATCAGGCTGGGGTGCTCAGGCGAAACCCAAGTGGACCCACTTAAGAGGTTACGTACATAGCGTCGTAAGCCACAGCCCGAGAACAATAGCTCATGCCATGAAGCCAATTTCTGCGGCTCAGGGCAGCATTGAGTATTGGATCTTGCTTGGATCTGTATTATCATCGCCGGGCGGCCAGCATACCATACGTTGCTAGGGAAAAACAAGACAAATGTTCATACGTTGTATCGTGTAGCGTAATTTCAGTGGAAACATACCAGCTGGTTTTGGAAACCGTTGTAACATGAAGGGGAAAGAGGACAAGGATCCTCTCGGCTAATTTGCTTCCGTTTTTTCCCATGCGGTCAAAATTTGCTTCCGCTTCACACGCTGTCAGAAGAACAACTCAACTTATTCTGAACAAGGCACCTCTGGGCAACACAACAAGCTTAACCTTGAGCTCTCATGCCAACGCCGTGCGTGAGCTCAACCAACAAGGTGTATAATATATAACAGATAGCTTGAACAATAAAAGGCCGAGGAGACAAAGGCGAAATATAAGTATCTCAGTACTTGCTCGCGGATGAATCGTTGGAGTAAAAGTACTATCCAGCCCCAGTGGGCGTACATTACAACCATAACTTTAAGAATACACTGAGTGAAACTAAAAGAAGGACCATCCATTGGACTTTCGTTAGCGAAGTCAGCCCTGCAAAATCGGAGTAAGTCAGGCAACAGTGGGGATATACCTGCTGAAAATACCCAGAAGCTGCAAATAACGGAATTTATTCGTGGTGAACTCATGAATGGGTTCGTCGTGAAGGGATTCGATGACGTCGCTCGAACTGCCTATTTCTTGTGCTGCTCAATACCAGGAATCAGGGGGAGCAACGACGGAGTTCCATCGGCTCACCGTAAACAAACGGAGCTTCGACTCCACTAGACAACTGGAACAGTGGGTGCCCGAGGTGGCGGGCGAGGTCCTGGCTGCAAGGCTCAAAGCCCTTCGCTTTATGGAATTGTCGGAGTCCGGCATAGACCCTGGTATCCCAGCAATATCCCCAGGCCATCATTTCTAACTCAAGAAACGGAAACCCAAGGTTTCCAGCCTCTTCCGTCCGAAGGCGTTGAGCTCCAGATGGGTCGAGGGACCAAAAGGCCGGGCAATCTGGATGTCGAAATCGAGCAGGCTCATCCGCCTGAAGATCTTGGAGGGGGCAGAGAAAGAGGTACCCACGTGCATGGGTATTAAATCGGCCAGAAAGCCTCAGCTGATACCACACGCGCTCTACGAATGCTGATGAAAATGAACACCAACATTGTCAAGCAGATGGGAGAGCCCTGGCACGCACCATACTCCTCATAGTCCGTCTCTATATCAAGACAGTTGAAAACGTGGTTGGCCTGGCTCAGCCATTCTTGGGCTGACCAACTGTGGCACCACATGGTGCAACAATACGTATCCTGGACTTCGGCAGAAGTTATGCTTGTTTAGTGATTAGGAAAACACAATATTGGGAAATGGAAACTAAACGCACCGAGTCCAACCATTTTCCAGAATCACCCTTTTTTTGCCAACATTCCACTCGCGATGGATAACACGCCAATCAGGAATAAATGCGATTTCAATTGGACTGCTGTATTCAAGTTTCGAGAAGCGGTTGACTGTCCCCGGTCTTACGGACGACTCCGTGGAAATTAAGAACCAGCGGTGCAGCGAGAGGTTATGGCGACAAATGCGATGATAATCCCGAAGCGACATTGAAGCAACCATTTTTGTGTCCTGTTTTGCATCAAGAAGCAAGGAACCGTGAGAGGCAGGATCAACTGTCAATAATACCCGTCCCAGAAAAATTCCAGAGGAAAAGTCACTGGGGCTAAAGTCAACACAGAAATCACGGGTTGACATTCGTATCCACAGTGTGCAATCTCCCCTCTTCTAACGCAAGAATAAGATATGCACGAATTACCATAGCAATTGATTCACCGGCCACTTTCCAGAAACAGAGTACATATACCATCTTGCATCCTGAAATCAAATCAGACTGTTGGACCATTTCAAAGTTTAAGTCCTTACGTTAAATTTGGAGCCCTGAAAATAAATCATTGAAGACAGAAGTAGCGCCCTAGGTGCGTCAACATACCAGAAAATGCCAAAAGTATATCGTACCGAGAGTTGAAACGCGATACCTCTCCTGCAGCATTTGGCGAGCAGGTATCAGCTCTAATTATCATTGCACCTCTCAGCCAAGTTACTCCGTCGCAGAGATACACTGACCATCATGGAATATGGTAGCATGTATCATATTGGTAGAAGCTCTCACGATGCCAAACAGCTGAATAATGTTCGGATGGCTGTGGCTAATCCATCAACATAGCAAGCTGTACGGATAGTGACTCACCGGAAGTTTGAATATCGCAAAATAGTCTCCCGCCAGTCCTAGTGGAGGCCATAGAGGTGGATTCCGGGAAGGAAAGATTTAGAACATACTTCCTCGGCGTTATCCCCTTCATAAATAGCCACAGTCATCTTTGATTTGAAGCCGTGAATGCGAGCAGAGTAAACCCGTCGTGAAGGACCGCACTGCGGGCGGAGATTAGGTATACCAGTTTCGGCGTTCAATCGTATTTCATGACGGAGATTGAGGTCTCCCATCGAAACGATCTGGAAGTCTACTCCCGGGCGATAAGATGGCCTCAAGATATCATTGTTTTCCTTACCAGGAGGCTCGGCGGGCATTGCCCGGCGAATATTTGTGACGCTCTTGAATGTCCCACCAGCAACGACAAAGTTTTGTGCATTAGGGAAAAAAGCGCCCGGGACTCTACAGGTGCTATCAGATACCAGGTCGTAACAAGGTGGCTGAAAATGCGGACTGATTGTTTGGAGGGCTAGAGTCGTGGAGTTTTGTCTCAGACATGGATTCTGGCCCCTTGTGAGTGGTGTCGTCCATCGCTGGTGAGAGTAAGAAGGCAAGGTGTTTAAGCGCTCAAATGCCACATCTCGCTTCGTGTGGCTGTTCTAAATTAAGAAGCTGTTATGATAACAGTGCTGATTCCAGGACTTCACCGAGAACTCACAGCGTGTTACTACCGAATTCGGTCTTCTGAAGTGGGTCCCCTGAGGACATTTACTGCAGCCATTTGCGGTTGACTGCTCCGACGAAAAGTCTTAGAATGCGAGGCGCATCATCGACGTCAAGTCCTGCGGCTACATATGACACAACTTATGCATTGAGCGCACGGCCAGTGCACTGGTGAAATCGCGACAAGAAATCCTCGATTTTTTATCAATATTCCCGCTGTAAAGATAACAGGCGCGGCCCTTGTCCCCTACTTGGTCATGGAACCAAGCTATCATACATATCAGATTTTAAATTCGTAACACCACACGCGCCAGGTAGCACCTCCAAAAAAATCTTGGATTCGTATCCGCCGAACTCAAGCCGGAAGATTAAGTTTTTCCATGACGCGGTTCAAACGGCTCCGAAAAAAAAAGCCTTACTTCATCAAACTTGGGTGATGATGGCATCAACCGGGGTTGTCTTAACTTAACGTCGGCGAAGAGTTTGGGGGATAATTAGTAATTTAAATTAGAGCTGAGTATCTGTATGGTACCGAGATCTTTTTCCAAGTGCCTGTGAGTCTACAAGGGCACAACACAGAAGTTAGCGCCTCCACAAGGTCATTCGACCAGATTCAAACTCCGCTTTGTGTGCCACTGGACAGCACAAATCAATTGCCAAGCCAATCGGTAGCAAGGCTTGGCTCCGGCAGTTTTTCTCTCCGATGCGGTTGGGCCAAACCTCCGATGGCACAGCCCATATAAACTTCTCACGTCTCCTAGCTCATTTTCTCTCCCACTCAAATCTTTCACCCCGATGTCCAACCCAGCTCAGCCCGCGCCGACACAGCCCATGGGTGCGTCCGGTCATTTGAACTTTGACCAATTCTAACTTGATATTTCCCAGTCGCCAATGTCGAGCCTAAACAGGCAGAAGAGATCGACCAAAAGGCTCTAAAGAAGGCCAAACGAGAGGTCGGCTTCCACTTTTCCCCTCTCCGTCCATCCCAACTTACTGGAATTTGGTGCTGGTCTAGACTGTGTGCCTCTCAATCGCAGCGTGTTTCGCGTGCATGACGGCCTGTTTGGAGATTTGTTCAGCGTGCAAATAATCGCCCTGAGAATTTCTACGTTCGACCTAATTGGGTTCCAACCGGCTCATCCAGTTTGGACGGGTCCCGGCTTTCAACCTGATCTCCCACTGCCCGTTCGGACGCCATCGGTCCCGTGCGCACGCCAGCCCTCACTCAGACTTGACAACTCCACCGAAGGGAACCACCGTCCAACGGCAATAGTTTTTTTTTGCTCAGTACTCAGCGCCCTTTGTCGTAGACCGGACATACAATACCCATAGCGTACGACAATATAAATTCAGGAGGGCTTGTTGAACCTACAAGGAGGACCTGGGGCAAGATGTGCTTGGAAAACGTGCATTGATATCTACAGCCTCGCTGAATTCCTCGAACGTGGGCATGACATCCCTGCGATGGGCACAAACATGTCCAGGCGGGAGAGATATTGATGAGTGTATCTACGAACGACAACAGTCTTGCGGAACACGATGGCACAGTTGTGTCGATCTGATGTCGCCAGACCATCTCGTCCGTGGCTTCTCCGCACAAACCATGCTGCGCTTTTGGACTAATACCTTTGCCGTCGAACTGGGAGCCCAATCTGCACAGGGGAGGGAGCCTTCTTCACGCCCCGCCAACTGAAACTCCGAGCCTGGGGAGACTGATCCTCGGGGATCTCGGACATATTGAAAATTCATGGTGACTGCCAAAAGTGAAAACAGTTCCGAGGTAGAAGTGACTGGCCAAAAATATAATGTCCATGTATCCGTGAAATGAATATTTCGATATTAGAAGGATAATTTAAGGACTATGGTAAGGGAAACCCGAAGTAGCGCCATCCATTGAACATTGACAACCGTCAATATGGACATATTTTATGCGACAGTGGTAAGTTAGGCAACGACCACAGGTCCGAACTCATGAAGCGTACCTCGAAGTTGCGGCAAGTCAACAATGACACCTGCTACAGCATATTTACTCCATTCTCATTATTCTGGTAGGATTATAATTACCGCTCAAGATTTCCCTCAGTCTCTGGGATCCAATTGTGAACAGGCTATGCACAGGTATTTTGACCACATTCTCACATTCCGCATGTAACAAACAGGCGGAAGCGCGAGAAACAAACTTGAAAATCTCCACCGCCTATCGACGTCGCACGACCGGGCTTCTCGGGCATATGTATTCACTCCCTCTAGATTCATTTTATTATTTTGACCACGGTACATCCTCCTGCGACTACCTGGCTCCTGGAGGGTTTGTGACCAGACCCAACCTATTCTTAGGCGTCTCGGGCATGTTGTAACACCTAGAGCAAATTTTTCAAAGTGTTAGAGTCAATACCCCATGAATAACAGGTAAATCAAAGTACTTGTTGTGATTCATCCTCGAATAAGAGAAGGACAACTTGAGGACTACGATTAGGGAAACTAGAAGTTGCGCCATCCCCAGAAAATTCGCCACCGTCAATGGCAACGTCAAGTCTACGTGGTACGAGTAAGTTAGGCAACGTGAAACTCAACGTTGAACGACCTGATGAAGGTACCTCCGAACTTCGAAGGCCCAAATACTGGAATGTATCTGTAGAGAGTCCGTCGTGAACGGTTTCACCGGTTTCATGGTCAATCGGACTGTCAACCTCTTGCACTGATCAATGTCAAGAATTAGTCTGTTAAACGACGAAGTTCTGTCCGCTTACCGCGGGCGAATGAAGTCTGCGGCCAAAAGACAACTGGCAGAGCTGATGCTCAACGTTTGGGGTGACGTTCTGACTGTAAGGTTTGACCAGATAGATCCAGGGACCGGTAAGCTGCGCAGTCCGGTCACTACGGCGTTTGAAGTACAAGAGTGCTACCATGTAAGCTGTCGGGTGCATGCCGGACCTGATGAGACGAGGTACCTGTGCAAAACGAACCTAGATAGCCAGAAATTCAACCTACCTGGGGCAGGAGAGGCTAAATCCCTCAGCATTCCGGATCAGTATTGTGGTCTCGGCGGTAAGGAAATGCCATTGTAATGAAATCCACCAAGATCTGCTCCAGTGTCTGCCGCGGCCCGCAGAGGAACGGGGGCCCATGGTGTCTCGAGCTTCCCATCTATGGAAATAAGATCCTCGCCAGCCATAGACCGAAGTCTTTGGACCCGAGGACTAGTGCATGGCAAGCATGTCCGACCTAGCTCCGAGCGAGAAATGAGGGTCTGGGTCGTTGGGTTTCAATTGTACAGGCAAGACCTCAGTCTGTCCTCAGTTTCAACACAGTTCCCAAGTCCCAATGAGAATTGAATCTCCTAGAGTCACCCGCTCAGAATCGTTGTGTCGTAACATACGAAGGGATTCGGATAATCGGTAAAGCTTCGTTAATTAAGATCGGAGGAGCCAGATTCCGTTGCCGTCCAGGATTAGACTTCAATCAACAAATAGAGTGGGGATGCATCGAATCGGATAGATGGTGATGCTGTCGGGTAGACGACGGCGCCGGCGGGACAGACGCCAGATTGATTTATTGGACCCAGCTTAGATCCGCACGGAGCGGCGCGTGTTAACTCGGACCCAACTCGGACTTGAGAATTGAGGATTGATAGCGCCTGCCACTGACTGTACCGTTCGCTCCCAAGGGCCGTATTGCTAAAAATGTGTAGAGATTCTCAGGAAAGATTGTGGAATGGCGTAGGATATATGGTGAGCTGATCGTTTGGGCTGAGAAAATTTGGTGTGAAGACGTTGGAAAGACAGAGAAGGTGATCCTGGCGGATAGGCGCTAGTTGTCCAGGTTTACAGATGCACCGAACACGAAACACTAGACACGGTGTTCCGGCGGCAAGGAGCAGAAAATATAGCCCAGATGTTGGCATTAACGCCGGCCGCAAAAAGGGGGCCGAGGGCAAAAGCTACGAGGGGAATTATGCGTGCTTGCCACTGCTTGATTAGGCTTTGCTCTTTTGTCCACGCGGCTACCGGCTGATGGATCCGACAGTGATCTACGTTGTAGCAACCGTGACAGCGGAGGCGCATTCGTAGTACACGCACTGAACCTGAGTCGGACATTCGGCCAGGCACATCTTCCTCAGGCCTAATTATACCTTCCTTCCCCTTCAATCGCCATGCGGCAATATTCCAATTTAACCTCTACTATTCGACGAGCTAAAAATGATGCGGGTGCACTCTGCGCTAATGTCGATATGTTACACCGTCGCGAATACCTCCGTGGGGTTAAAAAGATATATATAAGACCGGCGTTGCAAAGATAATCCTGGAGCCCAACCAACTACCACGACCCAGACACCATACCATGCGCTTCTTGAACACCATCGTGCTCGCAATTTTCGCGCTCGCCACTGGCACCGCTGCATCTGCTGTCGCCAGCTCCGCCAGAGTAAATATATTTTCGTTTCACGTCCATGGCTGATACCTAACTTATGCTATCTGAAGGGCGATTCACCAGCGGACCAGACGACATATAGCACCGCCGGTTTCTCGAAAGACCAGCTCGCGATACTGGCGGTGGCGGAAACGTTCCTGAAGGGCATAGGGACGCGTGACCCAAATCTGATGCTCGCACAAGTCCTTCCCTCGGGTGGGGCGGCACTGCTTCGGAATGGGACCGAGATACTCACCACGCTCACGGGCCTCGTTCAACGCATCCCCTTCACCGCCCCCGGAACAATGGCGGAAGTCATCTCTGGCCAGCCCACCATCATGGTGGATCACGATATTGCGATGGCATGGACGCCATACGAGTTTTGGATCAACGGCACCGTCGACCATGTCGGCACGGATATCTGGACCTTTGCAAGACAGAGTGGGAGTTCGAACTGGGTAATCACCGGTGTTGCAGACGATGCTCGCGCACCGGGCACCTAATGTGAGCTGCATCTTGTGTATCTGGACCAATTTGCTTAAAAGACATCGTCAAGACTGTACTACTTATACATACTTAATACACTCGCGCTTTGAATATGATCGCCACTATTGCCCCCGAGTCCAGCATATATTTTGCGTGAATGCGACTGCGACTGTGGTGTCAGGCACCTCACGCACCGAGTGGGCTGCTCCCATCCTTTCGACGGTGAAACGTACTCTATCCAATCAACGCAGCATCGATGGTTCCCCAAGGCAAGACAAGACGGCAGGGAAAACTGTATGACAGAATTTTCGGAAAGGCGGAGATTTATGCGCCCGAATGGGGCATGAACTTTGTCAAACACCCTGATGATCAAAACGTCTGTTAAATGCCTGTCAACGTCAACCCTCAGGAACAGTCAGGCACCTGACGACTTCTAACTTTAACTTTGCAGCAGTCTAGGCCCTCGGTCACTCAGGCCTCAGCCGGTCCGCTGGAGAGCCCAATTTTTGGTTGATTTAGCTTACAATTTTGGGCTCCTCGACGTTGATTTACCTTACCTCGGACCGACTTTGGACCGACTTCTGCGCTAAAATTGGTGCGAGGGCCAATTTTTCTCGTTTTTCGCCCCTCGCTGCTTTCCCGTCTGGTCAGGCGCTTCACTGCTGCCCTGCGCGCATTCCTCAAGGCAGAGTCCGCATTTTGGACTTAATTTTGGCAGGCCAGTAGGTGCTGTGTTCAAAATTTTTACTCAGTCTCCGCCCGATTTACCTTACGACGGACGTACTGTGGACGTCCTGACCGTTGATGAACCTTACAAACGGACGTAGAGAAGGCAAATTTTGAGCGTTGATTTACCTTACAGCGGACCGGCTGAGGCCTGAGTGACCGGGGGCCTAGCAGTCTGGCATTTTGCCAACAAGATCAATGCCTATCTTTCGTGGCCGATTCTTGGACAGAGCCGTTGCGGCCGAAACGAAACGACAACTCAAGTTCAAGTTAGTCAGAGGGCATCTCGTGACCGTGTTTAGTTGTTTACAACATCGGAATTACTGAGTAATTAGTTGGGCCAGGTTAAAAACATTGACGGGGGACAAAAGGCCAGGACAACCAAAGGACAACACTTCATTCGAGCCGGCCCTCGTTCGGCATCGCCCGGCACGCCCGGCATTGACGGCTTCGGGTATTCTCGAACGGTCTCTCTTTGCTGGGCGTCTACAAGGACGGCGCGGCGTGGACAAGATCCAAGGTGGCGAGCTCGAATGCAAGGAATCTGTAAATTTCGGACAGGTTATCTAGCAGAAGGCACATTGTCTCAGTACTATTAGAAGTAATTTAGCACGGACAAAGCTCGCGACCTGCTGACTTGAGGCCCCTGCCAAGATATCCTGGTGCACTTGGAGAGGTAATATCTTGCTTCTAAGCTCTACACATGGTTCGGCGAGTGGTAATCGACGTAAGGCACCTCCATTCCACTTATTTTGGGTATCTTCGGGAATCTCGGGCATGTTGGTTTGTTCAATAACAAGTAACAGAAGGGTAACTTGAGGATTGCGTGACAGGAAACCCGCACTATTCTACCCGCCGCCGATGACGTTAAAGTGAAGCCTAAAAAAGGAGGGTAAACAAGGGGAAAGTTGAAGCGAATGAAATTAAGAAACGTTCCTCGATTTCTTCTTCAGCAGCTGCGAAATCTGCTCCCCCGTATCCCGTTTTCTCTTTCTTGGAGACCCGGAGTCAGGGGATTCGGACGTGAGAATATCCAAAGCTCTTGGTGCCGTGGAGGGCAACCCGAGTGAAGGAAAAGACAAAGTGGACGAAGGACTGGCCAAAAGATTGAAAGAGGTGTGGCCAGATATATACTGAGACGAGTGAGCGAGCGGAAGGTCCGCAGGGCCGGTGTAAGGAAAATCCGCATTGCGGCCCCAATCCAAACCGGACATAAGCGTGAGCCCAAAAGTTTGGAAATCGGACAGGTGGTTTTGCGACGTCTGGTAATGCCCCTGGGAGCAACGGCTCCATGAAACCCGCCGAGTAGAAAGGGGGGCTATGCCACGAATCGGCTGGTTCTATTTTAAATGCCGATGCCCGCGCCCACAGTAAAATCAGAAATGCTTACCGGGTTGGATGAAATTAAGCTGAGATGCCTGTGGGTGCATGGAATGCCAAGCATATTGGCTCCTTGGTTCCGTAAAAGTGTTGACAAAGCCATGGTCCCAGGGGAACGTGTTATTCGACCAGGTAGGAGGCACCCACCTCCGAAGTTTAAAATGGCGTGAAATACCTGTGGGGAGTGCATAGGGGACTGCTTCATTGCCTTCGCTCTCAGTATCCATCTCTTGCACTGTTCGATGCAGATTTAATTGGATCTTCGAATTCAACCGAAGTTCAATCGCGTACCGTATGCAAATGAATCTTTCGGCCCATCAGACAATTGGAACAGTCCGTCCCCCAAGTGTTAAGCGACATCCTGACTGTAAGCGTCAAAACCCTTTGCTTCGCGAAATTGGCGGATATCCGAATAGACACTCCAGTCCCAAGAATATCCGCGGGCATGCACTTGCACCTCGATAGGCGTCGGAAATCCCTGCTTAATAGCCTCTTCAGCGGCAAGTCGCCCAAGTCAGACGAGTCAAGAGACCAATAAGCAGGGCAGTGCGGATGGCTAAACTGGATGGGGTCATCCGATTCAAAATTTACGCGAGGACATAAAAGAGATATCCAGGTGGAAGATCATCGGTTGGTCCACAAAGCTTCGACTGATACTGGACTGCGTCTAAGATGGCTAAGGACGACGTGGCAGATTTTGCTAGGCGCATGACGGCATGAACGCACCATGTTACTCACCAGGAGGTTCCGCGGGCGCGTCTTGCTGAATGTTGTTGATGCTCTTGAACGTCCCCCCAGTGAAGGTAAAGTGTTGCGCATTAGGGAAAAAAGCGCCCGTGAATCTACGGGCGTAAAGTCAGATACTCCGCAAGAAACAAGGCAAGTGAAACACAAACTGCTCGCGTGATGGCCCGGGGTCTTGAAGTGTTGTCTCTGATGTGAATTCGGGATCCTGCTGAGTTGCGTCCACGGATGGTGAGGGTAGGAAGAGAGGCGCGAAGCGCTCGACGACCGATCAATCGATGTGCCTCACTGTGTTAGGTTCTAATTTAAGAAGCTGTTATGATAGCTGTACTGGCTTGGAGAAATCCTCCCAGACCTCATAGCTTTGGTACGTATTCTCGAATTCGGCACGTCAACGACAGCGACAAGATTTCCAAGGGTGAAGTCAATGCCCCGCGAACAACGCGGAAGTTAACGGTATTGCCAGTGGCCGCTATAGCCTGGCAGATACTAGAAGGACCACCGGAGGACTGCGATAGTAAGGACCACTAAAAGTAGCAGAATTCGCCACAGTCGATACCGGAGTCAGACCTGTGCGATTCAGTGAGGCAACGGTGGAACGCGTGTAGCTCATCAAGTGTACTTACCTCGAAGTCGCGGACAACTTCTTTGGTGGGAGTTCATCGTGAAAGGGTTCATCGGCTTCGCCCGCACTATCCATCTTTTGTAACTATGAGGCAGCCTGCAAATTAATATTGTGTCCACCACATCCTTCGCGGAATGCAGCGGCGGTCCAGTGGAAAAGCTCGGCTACAGACCCGGACTTCTCGGAGATGTTCACTTCGCACACAATATTACTCTTTCAACTTTCTTATTGTTGCTTAACCAGATACCGATGCCCGCAGGTCAAGACCCACTTTCCTGTGTTGTGCAAAATATGGACGGTGGGCCTACACGATCAACTCAAGCGAACATGTTCAAAAATAGCCGCGACACCCAGAATGTAATTGCGACATCCAGGACGGCGGCAGGAACTTCGGAGCCTCTTATTCATGCATACTAGTAGCCCGCCCGGCGAATCAATGAACGGCGAATGGGCTAACCGATGGCATCGGGGCTATCACTCATTCAGCTCCGGTCCCGCGTTGCGTATGGAGGACGAGGTACCCGGCCTCGGGCGGGGCGGGACGACATAGCGCTTCCCGCCGGGCGTCGTTCGAAGCGAAGGGGGAGCGGATGCCACCTCATTCAGGAGCGTATGCATGAATAGCAGCACCGATAGAAGAGGGCACACCGCCCGCGTTTCTGCGGGAATCCCACGGGGCGGACGATTCCAAATGGGCGAGCGCCGTAATCGACGCCGGGATGTCAACGTGTCGCCGCGCCCGCGTCAGTGGCCTGCGGAAGAACAACACAAAGCGCGGTGATCCGCCGCCTTTCGAGCACGCATCGCTCCGCTGGCGGACCTCGAGTTTGCGACGAACGAGGTGTGCGCGGGCTCCCACACATAACAGCAGAGACGTCCCAAATCCGAGACCGCATTAGACATCGACCGCGGTGCATGCCGACTGGAGCATCAACGGTCGCGTCTCAGACACACAGGGACGCCGCAGACGTGCCGCGGCGGCACGAGCTATCGTGGGTGCAGCCCTTCAGCCCCAAGCGCGCTATATCCCAATGGGTCTTGCTAGCGGACGACGAGGATAAAGACGACGGAGCCCGCATTGATTCATTTATTCCAGACGGAGCACGGAGGGGACATCCCAAGGCGGTAAGGGAGTCGTATCTTAGGTACGGACACAAATCCGCGCAGAGTCCGGCGCCTGTGCCGAGTTGAACACCGCCTCGCCTGCTCCGAGTCAACGCCGGTTGCCGGGCGGAGGGTAGGTCCGTGGGGTGCACACCGAAGACGGGCACTGGGACCGCCGCCGCGCAATGGGCCGGCTGCATGGTCGACGGTCCCCCCGTGCGAACGAGATGACGCGGATGAAGCCCAGCGCGCGACCGGCATAAGTTCGAGCACCGAGCAGTTCAGCCCGCGAGAGGAAGGTGCAGTAGAGATGACGCGGGGCCGTAGAGCGAGATTGGATGCGAAGGGCGCCGAGTATGGGACGTGGACGTGCGGAGATGAGGTGGCAGACTTGCGTGTTGTGCGCCGGTGGGCGAAGGGAGAGAACGGTGGACCATAACTCAGCCGACAGAGGGGAGAAAGGATACATAAAGAGCGTACAGCCCATCTAGTCATAATCGATCCACTCCTCCGTTTTGGGCGGCCGGTGCGGCGGCTCCTCCCTCACCGGCTCCTCCTTGCTCTTGGGCCCCTGCCTGCGGCGCTCTGCGGTGGCCCTGAAGATGTCGCAGATGGAAGTGCCGCAGATTGAAGACATCTTGTGCTCCCAGTCGACGACGATGGGCGACGCGAGCGCGGCGGGGTCGCGCGCAACGAGGGCGACGAACGCGGCGCCGCCCGCGGGCCAATGGGTGCTGCGTGCGGGGAGGAACGAATGAAAGGAAGGCACATGGAGGAACGCGGCGATCGCGTGGAACTCGTCCATCGTGGCGCGCGCTCCTCGATCTTCAGCTCAAGCTTGAGCGGGCCGCGGAAGATGAACGAGTCGCGCGCAGAGGTGTTGGGAGCAGCCGTGGGGTAGCACTAGCGCGCGCGGCGATGATTTTGGCGAAGACGAGGGTGGAGTTCTTGTCATCGGGATTGTGGAAGACGGCGACTCGGAGGACGCACGCCCACTGCGCGTCCGTCAGCGGGCGCAGGTATCGCTTGGCGGCGATGTGCTCTTTCGGCCACGTATCTTGCGGGTCGCACCGCAGTACCGCTGTCGCTTGAAGCGCGCGGTACCGCCGCTGGCATCCAGAGCGCAGCATCGCCGGTACAAGGAAGAGGAGGATTGGATGCGAGTGTTTGGCAGCAGCTTCTGGTATGCCGAGATGCCGGTATGTTGTCTTGAGCCCTCGCCTGTAAAATCCGGCAGATAACGCGGGTCACTATACGTCCCACCTCATGCATAGATGCTCGCGGGATGCTAAGATCGCTCCCAAGGATTCGTTCCTCCCCGAAGAAGTTAAGATACAGATCTTCTGCAAATCATACACCAGTTCAATTTCTGAAGTTCAGTAAACTCGTGTATGATTTCTGAGGGCCCCCTTATGTTCAAATTCGACTTAAGAGCTTGCATCCCATATGTGTGGGAAGTCCTACTATGCCGAAGAGGCTCTCAGTTTAGAGGGGTGAACGAACATCCCCGAGATGCCCGAGCCCTCAAGCCAGAGGTGTCGTGTTGGTCAGACGTCCAGCTGCAAGGGACACTCCGCAGACAGGTAGCTCCCACAGAATATTAGTACTACTCCAAGTCAGACTCCCCTGCGCGGGTTTAATATATTGAAGCATTTGCGCCTGGCATGTGGGTTGGTCCGCACTGTCACTTCGTGGTTATCATGGCATTTGTGCTTTGCATATTTCGCCCGGCCACCGGTTCTCAATTTCCTGGCAGTCTTCGGGGAAACTGGGGACACTCAAACGCTTCTCCGGGCCTCACGACAAGAGCTCAATTGAAAGTGCATTTATTCCCAATTGCGCGGTGCACCAGTTCGGTTGGAATGGTAGCAGCCAGTTCCTGAGGCTACCGAACAGTTGGACTCGGTGTGTTTGTCCTTGCTCCACTTTCTTATAATGCCATATTTTAATGCCCATCTCTGGCCAGCCCACCATCATGGTGGATCGCGATATTGCGATGGCATGGACACCATAGGAGTTTCGGATCATCGGCACCGTCGACCATGTCTGCACGGATATCTGGACCTTTTCAAGACAGAGTAGGAAATTGGTGATCACCGGCGTTGCAAACGATGCTCGGAAACCGGACACCTAATGTGAGCTGCACCTCGTGTATCTGGGCCAATTTGCTCAAAAGACATCTTCAAGACTGTACTAATACATTCGTGCTTTGAGTATGGTCGACACTGTTGCTCCCGAGCCCAGCGCATATTTTATGTAAACGCGACTGCGACTGTGGTGTCAGGTGTCAGGCACCCGCACGCACCGAATGGGCTGCTCCCATCCTGTCAACGGTGAAACGTACGCTGTCCAATCAACGCAATATCGATGATTCCCGAGGCAGACGGGAGGGCATACTGGGAATGAAAGGCGGAGATTTTATGCGCCCGAATGGGATATGAACTTTGTCAAACATCCTGATGATCAAAACGTCTGTTAAATGCCTGTCGACGTCAACTCTCAGATCTCAGGAACAATCGGGCATCTGACGCCCTACGACTTCTAACTTTAACTTGCAGTTTGGCATTTTGCCAACATTTTGCTGGCATTCCCAAGATCAGTGCCTATCTTTCGTGGTCGATTCTTCGACAGAGCAGTTGCGGCCGAAACGAAACGACAACTCAAGTTCAAGTTAGTCAGAGGGCATCTCGTGACCGTGTTCTGCTGTTTACAACATCGGAATTACTGTGTAATTAGTTGTGCCAGGTTAAAAACATTGACGGGCGACAAAAGGACAATACACTTCGAGATGGAGCGTCCTCGTTCGGCATCGCCCGGCACATCCGGCATTGACGGCTTCGGGTATTCCCGAACCAAACAAGTTAGGGGTCTCTCCCACTATACATTGCATGCGACCATGGGCGTCTGCAAGGACGGCGCGGCGTGGACGGGAGAAAGGCTGCGAGCCCGAATGCAAGGAATCTGCAAATTTCGGTAGCAGAAGGCCCATTGTCTCAGTAGTTTAGTACGGACAAAGCTCGCGACCGTTTGTCGGTGCTGGCTGGAGGCGCCCGCCAAGATATCCTGGTACATTTGGAGGGGCGATATGCCGTTTCCAAGCTCTACACATGGTTCGGCGAGTGGTAATCGACGTAGGGCACCTCCATTCCACTTATTTTAGGTATCTTCGGGCATCTCGGGCATGTTGGTTTCTTCAATAACAGGTCGATGTACCGGTAAAATCAATGTTTAATATAATGCATAGAAGTATAAGTTGAAGACTGCGTGACGGGAAACCCGCGCCATCCTACCCGCCACCGACGACGTCGAAGTGAAACCTAAGAAAGGAGAGTAAATAAGGGGACAGTTGAAGCGAATGAAATCAAAAAACGTTCCTCGATTTCTTCTTAGGCAGCTCTGAAATATACTTCTCCGTATCTCGTTTTCTCTTTCTTTGTGGCCCAGAGTCAGGGGATTCGAACGTGAGAATATCCCAAGCTCTTGGTGCCGTGGACGAGGGGAGCCCGAATGAAGGAAAAGACAAAGTGGACGAAGGACTGGCCAAAAGATTGAAAGAGGTGTTGCCAGATATATACTGAGACGAGGGAGCGAAGTCCGCAGAGCCGGTGCAAAGGAAATCCACATTGCGGCCCCAATCCAAGCCGGACACAGGCGTGAACCCCAAAGTTCGGAAATCGGACTCAGGTGGCGTTGCGATGTCTGGAAAGACTCCTGGGCCCAACGGCTCCATGAAACCCGCCGAGTAGAAAGCGGTGTTATACCACAAATCGGCTGGTTCAATGTTCAATGCCGATGCCCGCGCACACAGTAAAATTAGAAATGCTTACCGGGTTGGATTAAATCAAGATGAGATGCCTGTGGGTGCATAGAATGCAGGGCATATCGGCTCCTTGTTTCCGTCAAAGTATTGACGGAGTCATGGTCGCCGGGGGACGTGTAAGTAGGAGGCACCCAGGGGGGAGAATATTGCACTATGAATAATGTCAGTATAGCATCACCGAAGTTTAAAGTCGCAGGAAATACCTGTGGGGAGTACATGGGAAATTGTTTCATCAAGTCCGCTCTCAGTATCCATCTCTTGCACTGTTCCATGCAGAATTAATTGGATCGTCGAGTTCGACCGAAGCTTAATCGCTGACCGTATGCAAATGAATCTTTCGGCCCATCAGACAATTGGAACAGTCTGTCCCCCAGGTGTTGAGCAACATCCTGACTATAAGGGTCAAAACCCTTTGCATCGTGAAATTGGCGGAGCCCAGAATAGACAGTCGCATTCCAGGAACATCCGCAGACCTTCATCTGCACCTCGATAGGGGGAAATTCCAGCTTAATAGCCTCCTCAGTGCCAAGTCTGTCAACTCCAGATGAGTTTGCAATTAGCAGTGTGTTGGCATGCTACACTGCGCCAACGGTCCTCGTCGGCATGCAAAAACCCGATGGAATCATGAACACCAGTACTCATAGTCGAGTCTATTTCATGGACCATCTCAACACCTTGCCTCTTACGCCCCCATCTGGGACAAGGCTCGAAATGGCTCTCTCTGAGGCTTTTGAACTTGGGCTCATTCCAAGGTCAAAAGCACAGCATTCGACAAAAGTGGCTGGGAAGGACGATGAGGATATCTGGTCTGGTTTCAACTTGGGGAGGAGTGAAATGTGGTATGCTGGTGCAAGTTGACCATTGAAATACATAAGTACGAGTCCTGCCGTGCAACCTGCGACGGCCCTCCTCCCCCAAGTCTTTATGTAAACTCATGCGCGAGTTTGCACGACTAGAATGTTTCCCAGGAATTTCGACGTACTATTTTCATTAGAACAAAAGGTAATGAAAATAGTAATGAAAATAGTGGCTGAGCCGTCGGGATCGACGAAACGTGGCCCGCACGCCTAATCGGGAAACGCCGCCCTTCGGACGAAACACGGCACTTGGGCACCATCTGCGGCCCTTCAGCCGTCCATTCACGGCCCCAGGGCCATGTTGAATCAAAGTTTATCAAACACGACCCTTCACCATTTTGCACGTGGCCACATCGCCACAGACCGAATTTAGTGTAGTCCCGCCGTATGAGTTGCACGGAGGTAAAAGAGGTCCCAATGGATTCACATGGTTGTAACAATGAGGCAAAAAAATCAATTTCCAATGAATTCTGTGTTCGTGAGTGCGAAACACCGGATTTTCACCGTCCGCGGAACGTGTTTGGAAAGTCTTCGGATGCCACCGCATCGACTTCAAAGATGGATAAGGTGCGGTGCCGCTCGCCCTGCAAAATGGTTTTCTCACTGAGTTCTAGATCATTATTATACAGCGCAGTCGAGGGTTCGGGATCGGTCGATGCCTCGGGGTCTCTATGGAGAGTGGGCGGTCATGTATTCCGTATAATAGTAGTTACATGACTAATAGCTCTCTCCAGTACTTAAAAATTACGGCCACGCCGTGACGTTGATGTGCATATGAGCCTAACCACTGCGCCCATCAGGATACGGAACTCACTGCTTTGTCCTGATGCGGCATCGAGGCGCACGAGAGATTTCAGACATGGGGCGGGTAGCAATGGAGGGGGGAAGGGAGAGAAGTTGCAGGAAAATGGAGGACTGCTTTATATGCAGGCTCCATGCAGTCGTCAGCCCAAAAAGATCAGTGAGCGGACAAAAAAAAATGGATTTTACGGGCAAAGGTTCAGACAAAAAATTGAAAATGCTCAGACACCACCATCCAACCCAGCTCCTCGTAACCGCGGGTGGAAATATATATCAGGTGCAGTCATGATTACATCATGAACCTTAGAACGCCGGTAAGCAGTACTTCAGACTACTTAATAGAGCTTCAAATACTTTTGTGATCGAGGAATCCAAAACCTCAGTTCTCGTGTTCTTCCTCTTCCTCCGTTTTAGCTGCGGGTAATGTCCATGCCTGCCACGCCTGCACTAAGAGTGGCAGAACTGTGATGACCGTGCCCAAGGAGAGTGGCGCTCTGTCCGGGATGTGGCCAAGGATCGCAGGCAAGTATACTATGAAGTCAAGAACTCGCCCCGCCACCATCAACCATATGGTGGCTTTGTACATCCCTCCAAATGTTCGTGCACGATGGTTCATGAGCATTTGAAGAACCTCCGACATGCCAAATGCTGCAGTGACACTGGCGGAGAAAATATTATCAGCAGTTGAGCGCGCTGTCGCTTCAGGATCCGGCGGTAAAGGGGATGGAATGAGGTCGCGTTGGAAAGGATCGGCCAAGAAGAGGCACATCGCCAAGATGAGTATGGACTGAATAAACAATAAGTGAAGAGCTTTTTTTCCACTTCAGTGAAGGCTGTACTAACCGTTCCAATGAATCTCCAACTGGACTTCGCATCTATACGAGAACTTGCACGCTCCGTATGAGTTGCATGCGCAAAGGTGGCGGGCAGCCGTGTGAATCCGCGCCAGCTAAATTCCATCCGAGTAATGGCAAATAGAGGAATCACCGAGAGAAAAATGTAGAAGCAGCCTAGCACTATCTTCTCCGCGGAATCAGAGGAATTAAACATTAGCTCCACTGTCCAGGCAAGGAAACTTGCAATGGAGAGCCACTGTCCCCGGATGGAAATTCCAACGGTCAATATAAGTCTCCGGTAGTACACAATGTGCAGAAGGAGCGCGAACACGGCGGATAGGAAGCTATAATCAGAGAGTGTCGATAACATGCTAAACCACGCCTTAATATAACATACCCAAGAGTGTACGCAACCAATCTTCGTCTGGGGTGCGAATCAACATGGAATCTGTGGGAACGAAGTGTATCTGCATCATAGTCATAGAATTATCAATACAGAAAGCCAAAGGGAAGCGGGCTCACTTTGGTGCTCAAACTGGACCTGTGCCTCGATTCGTTCCAGTTCGCTCTGACTGGCATTTATTGTAGGAGCAAATGCAGTCAAATCGCTGAAAAGCATCTTGCGGGGAGTTCGCCCAGAGAAAGAAACGTGCCAGATCACTTTCATCGTGTCTGATTTGGCCGTCTGTCACAGCAGCATGCATTTTTGCTCTATGACGCACCATTCAGGAGAGATGGCTCGAGGACAGGTAAATTTGTAGAGTTGTAAGATGCCTGGGCACTGCAATTTACCCGGTTGACCGGAACAGGTATGTAATCCTATTGCTGTATGAGGAGATATAGGATGGCAAGTTAGCAACGACATACGAGAGGCCCTGCTGCATTGAGAGCTGCGGACAGGAAAGGTGCATATGCCCATTCAGTTTCCCCATGGCGCGAATCAGAAAACTCCAGACGCGTCTCCATCGGGCCCACTTCTTCATAAGTGCGCGAGCAGACTGAGCGATGGGGCAATGCTTTCCCGAGATTGTATCCTAGTCCGCACTTGGATTATACATTGAAAGGAGTCCTTCCATGGGACAGAGGTAGCTCACCGAGGTCCTTCGCAGTTTATCGTGAACGGTATTGTATGCGTCCAAATTGAATAAATGTTGCTCGTTGAGGATCCGCAGGTGAAGTCTGTAGATGAACAATCGAAATGGAGAGCGAGAGAGGATCGAAATACTCACCGTGATGTTACATGAGGATGCCGCCTTGCGTTTGAGCCCCAGGGTTGATTGTGTGCCGGCGTAGTATTAGTGAAACCAGCGGCGTTGAGTATTGCATCGCAGTGGCTCATGATCGGATGGAATTCGATCATAGGGACAGAAAGGGAAAACGAGTCAATAGCCCTATCAATCAGCGATTTCTGTTCAGTAGGTCTGGGCATATGTAGATAAGAGTGTTGCCGGATTTACAGAAAGCGCGACGCTTACGATGTAGCTCGAGAACGCCACTGAGTTTCCAACACGTAGTCTGGCATCCATGAAGAGAAATTTCGAAGGTGATCCATCTTCACGGACGGCGAAACGACGAAGGATGCGCGCAGGTGTTCTGCGGTGAGGTTCTGCTCCAAGCTGGTTCGCCAAGTCAATCTCTGGCGCCCGAAAATGGAGGAAGCTCTCACAAAACTCCAAGCGGAAATTCCAATGGAATTTCCGCTGTAAGACCCTTGTCGGATAAGGTGGCGTTCTGAATGATAACTCCGGAATACAGTGCAACTTCGAAGATGTCATCCTGTGCCTTAGTGGGCCTGACTCCCTCGTCAGACCACACTGACAGGTTGCCGATGTTGGGTATACGGATTTCCCTGTGGAAATGGGTGTCTTTTGAGTCTTCCACCAGCTCACTTGCTGCATCCGGGTACCGATCCCCCTGATAGGCCGCCTGCTGTGAGGCATTTCCACGCAGCCACACAGTGGCAATAATGTCGAACCTGTCGTCTCCAGAAACGAGTGGTCTCACAACAGCACTGCGGTTGGTAACTTGATCCCAAGTTTCGTTCTGATAGAGAGCCAGGTGTGGCGGCTTCAATTTGTCCACAAACTGCAGACCAATCTTTCCAGCGATCCACACGGCCAGGAGGACGCCCGATGCACCAAAGACAACCAGCACAGCGCGCAGCCATCCCAAAGAGCTGACGGGCTTGGACTTTCGCCGTTGAGGTCCGGGATCAGGAGCCAGTTGCTGCTTTTCCATGTTGAGACGAGATCAGTGGGCGACACGTCCCTTGGAAGCTCCTTATATATAGGCAGTGCACAGCTTCCGTTAAGTAATGATCCGGTACAGCAATCGACACCTGATGATCATGGATGTTGATGAAGTAAGGCGTCAGGTATCAGCAAACGGCGGGTAGGTAGGTAGGTAGGTAGGTAGTAATAAGAAGACGGATACGAATTTGATGGTAGGATATTCCGCGCGAACAGCCTTCGCTTCACTGTTTCAAATGTGACTAGGGCGGGGTAATACACTCCATCTACCACCACCATCGAATATCGATGCCCTAACTATGCCAGTGGGGTCCCTACAAACCAGGGGTGGTCTATATATCTCTCTTGCACTAGCAAACACGTACAGCCTTAAGCTGCCCTCTTTTCCATGTGAATTGCGATGTTTTCACCGTTCTTGAGCTATTTAATTGCGGGGGACCGCTGCCGGGGCCAGCCTGAAGATATTAACCGTTCTATTAAGATTATGTGCCCAATTCGTTGGCGACTGTTTGGCCCTATCCCCTTCTGCTACCTCCATCTCGTTGCTTCTACTCTGCAGCTTCATTTGTACAGCCTTTTGCTGTTCTGTTTCCCATCAATTCTCATCCATTCCGGATGCAAAAAGCTGTTGAGCTGTCCAATTCAGTTCAGCCGAGGTGATGAATACTTGCCGTGGTTCCTGTATCGAAGTGGGTGCTGCGGAATTAGTCCGAATTGAGCTGATTGTGCATAGCAGATGTAACACGGGGTTCAACTGCTGTTGAACACATCCAAATATGGCACATCCTTCCCACTGCGGTCACGTACTCCTTCGGCGTCGCTTTCTGGTATAAAGCAGACATCGTTAGTAGCTTTTCCTCCCCAGCTTCTGCCATGTCTTCTTTTTCCACCAGCGTCAAATTGAAAATCCTCCTTCAAGAATGTTGGATCAAGCAGAATTTATCAATATTTCAATTCTAATAGCTCATGTTGCCTCCGGATGTCCTAGTTTTTTTCAACCACCTGCGCGGCGCTGAATTTTCTGGCACTGCTTGCTTAGCTGTCAATGTTATCGAACGAGCAAATTCTATCAGCCAAGCCGCGGCGATCCTGGGAACCATATTCTTCGGTGGCCGAGGCAATTATAACCTAATTCCTGCTTTCCCTTCAGGTTCTTTCGTTAATTTTGCTTCCACATTCACATTGAATTACAATTACATAATGGATTCCTTACATTGCCCGCAATCCAAAAACTGTCTTTCATCCGCTTTCATTTCATTTCAAATTCATTTTATTGTGCGCGCGGGCCCCTTGGGGCCCATGTAGCACATGTACGTATGACATGGAATAGACTAGCGTGCATGGAATGAGTAAGTGGAGGGGGGCAGCTATGAGGGGATGAGTGCACGAGAGCAGTTGCTATGAAGGTGGTAATGAGGTGCAAGACGTAGCGAGGATATCGTAACAAGCTGGGTGATGATGTGTAAAGTATATAAAAGAAAAAAGAAAAAGAGCCGATTTGAGCCTGTGGGCTAGAGCGAGTAGCGCGGAAGGCGGCCGGTGTCCGTCTCTTTCATCCGCCTTTCATCTAGTCTCTCTAAACACGTGTTTTTTTTCTTTGAGAGCGAGGTGGGAAAAAAAACTACCTTTCATCCGCAACTATAATTTTCTTGGGCCTCGAGATGTCCCGTGCCCAACCCGTGCTAGCGCCGAAGCGGAGCGTAGGCATATCTTGTACATATATACATACTAGTCTCAGAAGTCCAGGGGCAGAGTTAGTTGCTCCGGATCCCTGGGCCCGGCCTGAGCGGGACCATGCCGTGTACTTCCTTCAAGTAGCCAATCTGACGTGTTCGGGTGCCATGCAACTTGATTAATTTTGCTTTTGATGCCCCCTCAAACGACTTAGGTCATGGGCCCAATTTCCACTGCGGCGTCGCTTTTTTGTTTCTTAGAGCGTGCCATGAGTGCAGATGATTGAGAAAGCAATGTAATTGAGCGAAAAACTACATATTGAAGTGTCAAATCGACCTTGCCGACTGACACGCAGAGGCGGTGACTAAGTGAGGGGCTCCATAGGGGGACGCTGAATGCGGTGTTAAGGACAGTGTTTTCATGGTCCAGTCCATGTTTCAACGGTGGGAGGACTGTTGCCAGGAGGCTGAAAGCGGGATAACTTTCTCCTGGTGATTCTGAATCATTGGAAGCAGTAGTGTGTTGAATTTGTATAGGCTAGGCTCGGAAGGGCAAACGGGCGTTGAAACTAACTGAAACGGATAATACCAATTCACCCACGTCACTCGACACCATAAATAATTACAGGAATGTTTATGGGTATGGAAGAGTGCTTGAAATATTCCATATAGTTCCAGGTGGCCGAGACGCACCGGATATGGAATTGAATCATACTTGCGCATGTTTGGCCAGCTCATATATACGTGTTGGTCAGGTTTACCGACGGATCAGCGTTATGTGCCACAGCCACTGATGGGCACATAATCGACGCCGTGGTTCTTCAACTCTCTGGCTAGTATAAAACCTGGAAATATTTGGGTGAGCTGTGGGCACACCAAAGACATCATTTATGCAGAAAACTGAGTGCACATCAAATGGGAATGAACCCGGAGGATGCCCCCGCCAAAAGTGAAGTGCCATGATGTGACTGTAACATGATCATCACGGTTATGTGCGCCCCCATTCGTCCCTCGACCGCCACTGGCCACAAATATACCCTCTGCTCTCAGAACTTTTTTGGCATACTAAGCAAGTGTGCTGTGTCCTCAGTTGACACCCAAAACGCGAAAATTCACGTTCAACACGCCAAAAATCACTCTAAGCTGCGGAATTTCCCGGCTCTCGAGTACCACCCAGTGCACAAGATTGAACATGGGTTGTAAATCTGTGGTTTCAACGATCAAAAGAGCTTGGTATCACTGTCATCTGATCCTCTATATTCAATACTTACAACATTTCCAGTCATCCTTCTCCGCTTCCAAAGGCACTCGGACAATTGATTTGGATTCTGATTTTGGAATTCCGGAGCCTTTTGGGATTCAGAGACTCCCTAAACGACCTGACCTTGCAAGGATTCCCACAACAATAACTCTGGTTCATGCATTGAATTTGAATCCATCTTCAATTTCTCCGTGGGAAGGGTGTTTGATTTAGGACAGTCCGCTGTACTTTCCCGCTGTTACAATTTTCGAGCTTAGAGATGGAGTGTCGAACTGTGTTTTGGACACTTCTCAGGTCAGGCAACATGTTCGCTCGATGTTCCCTGAATCTCTTCCAATCTTCCCTTTTTCTATTTCTTTTTCGCGTTTTTCCCCTTTTGGGGACCCAGGACAATGGTCGGTAAACCTATGGTCACGGCGCCGATCGTAACATGCCTCCCATGTCACTGAGAAGTTCTTACAATTGGCTCTGCCTAAGGTGTGCAGTCCATAGTGTCAACAAAAAAAGCTGTCTACCTCAAAGTTGTCGCCGACATGAAGACGTTGAGGTACGACCCCGCCTACTAATACTACTGAAGATTGGTAATGAACGACATTGCATGCGCCATGCCCCGCCGGGCCCGCGCCCAAGGCGCGTCGAGCCCGCAGGGGGGCGCTCGAAGCTGCACGCGGGCGCTTGAAGCTGCGTGCGCCGGCCTTAGTGGGCGCTCCACGGCCCACGCGCGGCCGCTTAAATATCCTGAGGAAAAATCTGAGGAGATAGCCGGGCTTTTTCCCAAAAATCACCTGAGGTAAAAGAAGTTCTTTCACCCAAGAAAATCCCCGGGTAAAGTCAATCTTTTATAAAAGTATTTTTTCTACTCACGGAAATTTGGTAAGAAAGATTCTGGCTATTTCCCAAATTTTATTCAAGGTGATATTTGGGCAGAAAATCGAATAAAATAGTTCCGGGCCGTTTTCTCGGGGTAATATTTTTTGGTCACCGCAGTGATGCAAACCCGCACGACTTTAGGGCACAGGCAGGCTGCTTCATTCATACAAGCTTTACGAGTGAGTCGACGAGGCCGACGGCTTCAATTAGGGAAATACAAGTACCCCTCGTGAAGCGCCGTGAAGCGCAAGTCCCAGTGAAAGTTAAAACATCCAACTTGAACACCCACAGTCTTCCCGCGCGACTTGAAAATTCCATTGTGAATGCTTAAATGCTTCCTTCTTCCGCTCAATGCTCGGCCATAGATACAAACATGTACACGAGTCTCGGCGGCCGGTAGACTCGTAACACGCTGCGCAGACTGGTAACGAGTCCAGGCGGCCGGGCAAGAGCGAACGGAGGACACTGCATCTAGAACTTGGGTCTTGTTCACCCCAGCTAACGGATAGCTTTTCCACATGGTATAATTTACTACACATATTTCGCAAAAGAATACAAGCTATGATGTCGTATTTAACAGAAGGGGGCCCTCAGAATTACGCACGAGTTTACTGAACTTCAGAAAATTGAACTGCCAGTGCGCCATGATGATTTGCAGAAGATCTGTATCTTAGCTTCGGGACCGAACGAATACTTATAGTCCATCCTGAAGATATCTATGCGAGCTGGATGAGGTGGGCCGCGTTATCTGGCGGTTTTTACAGGCGTGCGACAAACAACAAGCCGGCATCTCGGAGGCGTGCCGTCTCGGCACACAAGACGCCGTTGCCAAACACTCGCATCCAATCCTCCTCCGAGTCCTTGCAAAAAAACCGTAAACGGTGATGCTGCGCTCTGGATGCCGGCGGTGGTACCACGCGTTTCAAGCTACAGCGGTACTGCGACGTGACCCCGGTACTGGGCCGAAAGGGCACATCGATGGCAAGCTCCACCCGCTGACGGACGAGCAGTGGGCGAGCGTCGAGCCCACCACCGTCACCGTCTTCCACAAACCCGATGACAAGACCTCCGCCCGCATCCTCAACAAAATCATCGCCGCGCGCGAGTGCTACCCCGCAGCGGGGTCCAAGCCCACTGCGCGCGACTCATTCATCTTCCGCGGCCCGCTCAAGCTCGAGCTGAAGATCGAAGAGCGCGCGCCCACGACGGAGGAGTTCCGCACGATCGCCGCGTTCCTCCCGGAGCCTTCCTTTCATCTGTTCCTCCCCGTAGGCAGCACCCATTGGCCCACGGGCCCCACCGCCCTCGCCGCCCTCGCTGCGCGCGACCCCGCCGCGCTTGCGTGGCCCATCGTCGTCGACTGGAAGCACGAGATGTCTTCCATCGGCGGCGTGTCCATCACCGAGATTTTCAAGGCCGCCGCAACGCGCCGCAAGAAGGTGCGCAAGAGCAAGGAGGAGGCGGATAAGGAGGAGCCGCCGCCGCCGCCGCCGCCCAAAAAGGAGGAGTGGATCGATTATGACTAGACTGCCTGCTGTGCGCGTACGCTTTTATTCATGCTTCTCCGCTCTGTCGGCTGAGTTATGGTCCGCCGTTCTCTCCTTTCGCCCACCGGCGCACGCAGCACCCACGTCTGCCCCCCCATCTCCCTACCTCACACCACATCTTATTTCACACGCTCTACACTAGCCCTCCCCCCCGTCTCCACTCCACCTCCCCCACCGTGCCGCGCGCATAGTCTCCACTCCTCCCGGCGGTCCCGTGCACAGGCTACATCTATCCATTGCTGGCCTGCGTGCGGGACTGAACTTGTGCCGTTCCTGCGCCACGCCCACACCCCTCCATCGCTCGCGCGTCGTACCAACCGGGACTTGTTGCTCCCCTCGTATTAAATCATCTCCCCACTTCGGCCTGCACTCCGCCGCCCACCGGTAGCGAACATATATGTGGAGGGTATTTGGGACGCGAGATTTGAGATTCGGCGCGTGCCTGTGCTTCAAGGTACGCGCGCGAAACGCGGCGGCTCGCCCGTGCTCGGCTCCCGTATGCAGTCTCCGCTGCGGAGTCGCGCGCCGTAGGACGTGAAAATTATACCGTCTCGCAAAGGCGTCCTGGATACTGGCAGCTGCCGTGCTGCGCCTTATGCGAGGAGGTGTGTGCCCGGCGCGCCCCTCCCGCAAATTAACCACCGGCTACTTTGCTCATCAGGTCTTAGTATATCGAGAAACAGACGATTCCGCCGGATGGGGTTCCGGCGGTTTGGCTGGTGTTCTACATTCGACGAAATATGCAGAACTTGGGTGTGTCCGAAAAGGGTTGAAACTGAGGGTTCATTCGGCTGCGCAAGCCCACCCGCTCTCAGCGGATACATATTATTTATGCACCGGCAATGCGATGGGGCAGTCTCTGTATGGGTGATGCATTTACATGTACATTCCATCTGCCGGCCTCGGCGACCTATTCTCCAGGAATTCTCTCGATTATCGATATTTCTCAGCGTTAGGATCTCGGACCTGACTAGAACCAGATCTTCCAGGCGCTATAGGGATTGATGTGCCGATGCTTCGTTATTGGTGAAGGAGGTACATTGGCTGGGCGATCGAGCAAGTACATTTCCTGTGCCGTGACCGGTGAAGAACGCTTAGGTTCTAGAACCCAGCTAAACGGATTCTTCGAGACCGTTCTCTCATAAGGCTTCTCAATTAGAACCGAGGACCGCGGCCACATGGTTGGCATATTAATACGTGGCGTCTCGTTGAGCGCTTCGCTCCTCTCCTTCCTACCCTCACCACCCATGGACGACGCCACTCCACCGGACCCCGAGTTCACAGCGGAGACAATAATTCAAGACCCTGGCCCTTTGCATGATCAGTTTGTGCTTCACTCGCCCAGTTCCGAGCCTGGGTGTCTCTTAGCGCCCGTAGATTCACGGG
>JARJLE010000416.1:0-43562 GCA_029289555.1 Mycena latifolia | reverse complement strand
CCGGCGAACACATCTCTTTTCCATGCTGCTGAACCCACTGCGCCCTTGCACGCTAGGCCCATATCTTGCGATTTCAATTCGTGTGCTAGTCCGAGTACTCCGGCTTTCTAGTGACGGCCTCGTTATGCAAGCCATTGACCGGAGTTCTTACAAATGGCGGACCAACTTGAAGGGCGCAGTCTGCGACCCACCGCCAGTTAGTGCGAACAAAGGCATCTTAAGTCCTCTAGTGACACGTTGAGTGACAGAACAGATACAATCCAATCTCCTTGCTAAAAAGTGACCAATCATGCCCCTAAGACCACTGATCCGGATCCGCATCGGCAAACGTCGTCCCCATCCCGAGCTGGTCATACCACACCTGCCTAAACGGCTGTGTCCCCTTCATACCCCCGCATCGTCATGCCACCCATTAGCATAAAGCCCAACATGGAACTGGAACTCGCGGGTATCGTCGATGGTCGTGGCAATGTTGAATTTCTCCAGCACCTTCACCCCGTCAAACCAAAGCTTGTAGAACCGGTGCCGTCATTCTGCCAGTTGGCCTGGATGACCACCTTGTGCCAAGTGCCGGCAGAGACGGTGGCCAGGTTCTTGAACTCGGTGGTCACCTGGCTGCAGACGGAACCCGTTTTCACGCGGGTGGCCAGCTGGTTGCCGATGATCCACACCATGCTCGAGGGCATCCAGTCGTCGCAGCCCGTGTCGGTGAAGTCGGCGATGAACTGCGCCAGGTTGTACGACTGCGCCGGCGCGAACTGCCAGTCGCTGCAGCCGGAAGGCAAAGCCGTAGAAGCCCTGCTCGCCGCGGTGGTACCCCTGGAAATGGTGCACCTCGGAGTGGTAGCGGCCGGTGTAGCCCGGGTCATACGTCTGCGTCACCTTGATGGCGGTGCCGTCGACGCCGTAGACGACGTTGGTAACTTGGTCCACCGTGCCTTGGTGCTCCTTGAGAACAAAGTCCCAGCCTGCCGGGGTGGTGCCCCGGTTGGCGAAGGTTTGCGTGGCCGAGGCCGTGGTGGAGAGGGCGGCGAGAACGCCGATGAGGATGGGTGAGCTGCATGATGAGGGCTGGGGAAGTTGAGCTGATTCAACGTTGTATGGCTGGTGGTGTGGTCTCTCCACAGGAAGAAAGTGAAGGATTGCTGCTGAGCGCAGGGGGTTTAAATTCGCTGAGGATAGAACATTTTTTAGCTTAGGCGCGAGTTTCACCCATGCCAAGACTTCTTGAAATACTTGGCCCAAGGACCCAGGGTAGCAAAACCACTGAAAAACCTCTTCTGACCGAGTCTCCGGGACATAGCCAACCAAATTTGTCAGAACCCGTGCCAGTGCCAAGGACGCGCATGCTGGAGATCTCGGTTCAGCATGCGGTATGGCCGTGCAAGCCCGTCGGGGATGATTGGTGAGCGCGCCCCAGCGCATTTACGGTGACGGTTCTGTGTAATCTCGGCTCAAAAACCGCACCGAGATCACCGAGTAACGACGAGATCAGTGGAGTGAGAGCATGTACCTGACAGTAGGACTCGACGTAGCTCATCAGTGGGACCCGCTATTGTCAGTAATTCGTTGTGGGACTCGGTTCGTACTGATGTGATGCGTGTTAAAACTCCGCTGGTGGCCATTGGACTCAAATTCATTTCCTTTATTTGAGCACTGATCTCTGTCTCGCTCTAGTTTATTTTGGCCCGATCCACCGGCATTCGAACCTATTGGCGACAGGTCCTCGCCAAGGTGCTCTGAGAGTGTAAGTGCTCGGCCAACTCGGGCTCGGCTTCCTTTCAGTTTACTTATCCTCCATACGTCCTAGGACGCTCAGTTTGACCTGTATTGCTTCTGTATGTGCTGCCAAGCTCATTCGGTCCCTGCTTGAGGTGATATCAGCCCACTCACTCGGCCCATCCGGCCCACCCGGATTTGGATGCCACCGATATTTGTAATTGGAATACGTCGTTTGACACGGTCCAGTTTCACTTCACTAAATTCTGCGACATTCTGGCACTCGTTTGAGCTCCGATTCAATTCTGTTCACGCCGCCAAGATCGCTGCAATTACTTGGTTTATCGTCAGATTTCGACTCGGGGCTTTGATTTTCTTTTATTCATTTTGTGGTCTCCTAGGCGCATTTTGACCTCAGTGTCATAAGTTGTAGGATCTCACTTGCTCTTCGGATCCTCCGAACCACCTTGATTATCAACTTTCCGCAGATACTTGGTAAGATTCAGCTTGAAACTTCATCCGATA
The DNA here is from genome assembly GCA_029289555.1 of Mycena latifolia. Taxonomy (NCBI): domain Eukaryota; kingdom Fungi; phylum Basidiomycota; class Agaricomycetes; order Agaricales; family Mycenaceae; genus Mycena; species Mycena latifolia. The sequence continues at coordinate 41,318 of JARJLE010000416.1, read as the reverse complement.
TGACTTGCACACTCTTCGCGTTGCTCTAGCTTTGACCTAAATTGTTGGTGGACTCGGTTGACGTTCTGTTGTTCGTATTTGTGTACGGACGGCCCAAGTCGCTGTATTCAAGGTAGGGTTTTTTTTGACCATAGTTGAACTGTTCAGATTACCGAGTCGGAGCTTCCTACAGTTACGCACCAAGTAGTATTAGTTCTTTGATTCAAGGTATCATCATGATCTCCTCTCAAGCTTCAGTTGAAATATCTTACTGGCCCCTTTTCTGGCAGTTGGACTTCTTCCGAGTTCTCCTTCCATCCGCGTTGATGTAAGAGTAGGGGATGCCAGGGAGGGTATGTTCGACTCCAGCTTCACTTCAAGTTGCTTACTCATTTCCGGGGTCTAGATGCCTCGATCCTTCGACCGGGGAGAAAAACAGTCGTTGGCCAGCGCTATTGCGCAAATCATAATCCTTTCTCAGGGGTCCCCGAGTCGCATCTTAGCTCGGCTGCACGCAACTGGATGCATCGGGCATCTCGGGTATGTTCGATTCCGGTCCCTGCTTGTGGGTTTGCACCCCACATCGTGATATATTCTTGGTCATTAGATTGGAGGTATTGATATCTCTAGGTTCACATCTTTGAACTGATTCCATACTTCACCTGCAGTCCCAATATGAAAGAAACTTAATACCGATCTGCATCAGAGAGTTTCGACTCTGCCAATGAGATGCCGCTAACGTATGGCTCTCAATTCCCTCCCACATCGCAATTTTGTTGTATCCTCTGCAAAGTTTTTGCAGCCCGGTGTATCTACATAACTGGTTTGAATCCTTTCATCTGCACTCAAACTTGGAGTGAAATGGTGTCACTGAATAATCCGAGAGGATGTGGTTATTTTATTCAGGACTGATTCAACTCGAACAATTGGCCCAATTCAGAACCAATTCAGAATCCGTCTGGTCCGTAACTTTATAGATCTTCCTTTGCTTCTTCAGTTTATTTCTCGATAGAACCCCGAACCGTCCAACTCAGGCTTGTGGTGGTGATTCATGGCCATGACACCCTGGAGACTCAAACACAGATAACATTATGTATTCACACTAAGAATAAGATATTCCCCTGATTTCTCTGAGAGGGGGTCCTGGCGCCCTTGCTGCAGCTAACTCCGGAACTGCCATATGACCCGGTATGATCAAGGGGTGATACCAAATGATCAGCGTTCTGAACCAATCCCACAATCCACAGTGAGTCCCACTCTTGAGGATGGGATTAATGGGACTCGCTAATGATGATGGGATTGGGCGAGTCCCACTCCCATTCTTCTACTTAGTATATACTCGGGATCGCCACCCTAACAGTGGCCCGCGATCAAATTCCCATCAAAATCTGCCTTGGAACATTTTCCGGTGTTCTGATTACTCCGGTTAGAGCTACTCCGCCACTGCCCGCGAGCGCAGCGAGCGGACTGCCCTATAACGTCGGGAACGAGACTACTATGTCCGTAGATCACCGTCGACCATGGGCAGATTTACTGATCATGTCAAGTGTCTTGAACTCGGGTCTGTGAGGGAAGTTTGCCGCGCAGTGGGGCGTCCCGTGTTCTTGTTGGACCGAGATCTAATCAGACCGTTGGAACTACGACTCTCCGTCTACGCGGGGTCTACGAGAGCCACACCATCTGTCAGATGTTAACCAACAGGACTCTGATACCGTTGCGTTGGAAGCGTGAGGACGGGGTACTTGTAGGAGTCCAGCTGGTACTAGCACTCAGGCTTGCTCGGCTTGCAAAGTAGAAAGCGGGCGCTCACGAGCCATAATATTAATGTCCTCCGGGCAGACCTGGTCCTCCGGGCCCGGGCTTGCTCGTACAATTGTGTGGTGCATTTTTTTTGTGGAGGGTCTCAAGACGCCTTTTGGCCTTCGACTCCGTCCGGACTGTAGCTCCGCAACTGATCCAAGTCCGAAAAACAGTATTGATGGAAAATGGCAGTTTCCCACTGGGAGGATCTCAGGCATGTATACTGCTAGTTGCACCCAACCCTCTATCTTTTGGGTTCAAACCAAAGTACTATCATTAGAACCAGTTCAACCAACCAACCTGAGTGGCCCGTGTTTCTGCAATTTTTCCATGTCGTCGGTGTCGTTCGCTCGTTCAGCACTTCGCGCCGAACTCGCTCACTCCTCCTCCGCTGCATATATTGACCCTAATTGTGTTCTGGGCTGTCGGCACACTTTGCCGCCGGCACGAACGTGTGCCGAGAGGTCTGCCGAAGTTCGATTGATTTCGGCACAGCCTATCGGGCGCGGCAGCCGGCGGGAAGACGTTCGAGATGTTCGGCGGTCCTTGCCGAGCTGTGCCGCCGAAGTTACTGAACACAGTGCCTCCGAGCCCTCTTTGCAACTTGTGTTAATATTATAACTTGAGCTCCCACCAACAAAATTGGCTTCCAGCGTTTAAAATCATAAGTAGAAGGTAGCGAGTACGGTCGCTTGGTCCATGTGGCGGTACAAAGGCGATAGCAAGTGCAAACAAATCGTGGGAGAAAAGGTGATGATGGTAGCAGCCTCGATATTGAGCTCGATATCTGCGATACGACCCCGCTCCGGGTGAAGTATGTTAGGACTGAGGCATAAGACGCGGCTCGGTAATACAGGTTAGGTTCGAATAAGCTGCCACTTCTCGAATGGGACATGCAGGTGCTTCGATTCGCAGCGGAAGGGGCTTGTGCCAACTTGAATAGTCGGGAAAACCAGCAATGCGTTCTGCGCGTTCTGCTGGCCCAGAAACCGCGTCAAAGCATCAGGATAACGGCTCACATATAGGGACATTTTCCGCGCTAGAAAAAAATCTGAAGAGACAGACTTATAGCCAGGATGTTCCTAATGCCACCCGAGCTTTAAATAGTCCAGAACGACCAGAACCGCGTGTGCTAGAGCAAGACAGTGAATGACCCAATTTAGATGATTTGTCATCGACGCGTCGCGCTCCTCCTGCTTTCCTCCACCTTCCATAAACATTCTCTTGCATTCATACAGGCCAAACTATGTCCAGTTGACCAACACCCGACGCCTCAGGCACATCGGACACCACGCCGTCGCCCATTTTCACCCAGTCCTCCGCGGTCACCCGGGACTCCTCGACGGCGTGTGCCTCCACGCTCTACGCATCTTCAGGGCATGAAATATAACGTTGACGAGACTCGGAAGATGGTTATCGACAGATTAAAGCTCTCTCGCACACCGGATGACTGGCAAATCCACCTCATAATCCGGATTTTAAAGGGCTATGACTCCATCTTTCTTGCCGGCACAGGCTACGGGAAAAGCCTAATTTTCGAAGCGGTCGCGGGCCGAGGAGACAAAAAAAAATTCACCGTCATTATATGCCCGCTAACAGCGCTGGAGGCTGACCAGGTGCGTGCATTATCCCGGGAGTTGGGGGTGTTACTTAAATTAGCTTCCGTCGCTTTTCAGGTCAAGCAAGCTACAGAAAAGGGGATCAGTGCGATTCTCGTCAACGAGGACAACATTGGGGACTCCAACATATCGAGGGCGGCCGAGAAGAGCGCCGCTCGTCTACATTTCTCCCGAGATGGCTCTTTCTGGCCGTTTCGGGAGACTATGGATGAATGCGAAGTTTCGAGGCCGTGTGAACGCCCTAATCGTACGAATGGGGCGAGGATTTTCGCCCCGTGTACCGACAGCTTCACCGGCTTCGCAGTTGCACTGGGCAAGAAGTCCCGTTTGTTGCTTGCCACACGGCTACTGCTACCAGCACCTTCACTGTTATATGGAGCTCTCTGGGCTTTGGACATCGGCCTTTTTGGGGTGGGTCTGGACGCAGGCTCCGACCGCGCAAACCTCTTCTTCTGTACCCGAACACTCACCAATGCCCGTAACCCGATTCTCTTGCCAGCCGATCACAAATCAGACCCAAGATCTTGACCTACCAGTTCGGTGGCGGATATAGGGAGGGCAAAAGCTGCATGGAGGCGTGCACTACCCGCACATCTACGTGACTGCGCCGTTTCGTACTCGGCCGAGGCCACCAAGAAGGATTGCTGGGGAGGCTTTCTGTCCGGCCGCTATCGGATTTTGTGCGCAACCGATACTCGGCACTATCTCCCCCGGAAGACAAAGGGGCAAGGAAGCGACTCGGAGGGTAATCGAAAGAGAGTCGCGGAGCGGAGAATAGAAAGGGAGGGAGGCACGGGAATATAAGAAGAGAGGGACGTACGATTTGCGTTATAACGCACGCATCGGGATTTCGTAGCTCGCGGGTGAGGGCGAGGGAGAGGCAGCGGGCAGGACTGTGCGTGCGGCTCGTCGTGTGGTTGTCGTGCAGGACGATGAGCGCAGCATAGATCTCGCTTGCATCCCTGGATCGCCCCGCCCTCTCTGCGCGCCTTTTCCTCGCATCCTGCCTTCCTCCATGCCTGGGGAGCACATAGGAATAAGAACGACCACTCACTAGTACATGGGATAAATGCCGGCAGCGCGATGTTCGTCACGAGGGCGAGGAGCGCCTGGAACAGCTGCGTGCGCGCGCCGAGGCGCGTCGGCGTATCTGGGTCTAGGTTCGTATCCACGACCGCGAGTGGCAGCGGGATATTCGGCACGCCGGGGGCCTATTGGGTTGGCCGTCGAGTACGAGGAGGCGGAGACGAGGGCGCGGGCAAGGAGGTAGAGCAGCGCCTCCGCGGTCGAGTTTGAGAAGAGGGAAGAGGTGAAGTTAGAGGAGAGGGCAGCGGAGGAGGAATTGAAGGCAGAAGAGTTGGAGGTAGAGGGCGGGAGTGAGCCGAGGTAGATGTCGGTGATGTACATCGTGTAGAAGAGGACGGGGAATCACGCGAGCCAGGCGCTGCGTGTCCGCGTCAGTGAGAGAATGTAAGAGAGAAGGGGACGGAAGGGACGCACTGCGGGTGGAGCGGGAGGTTAGCGCTCTGGTCATATCAGGCGGATGGAGCTGAATGTGAAAGGAATGGTAGGCGGGGAGGCGGAGAGAGGGAGTGGCAGAGCAAAGGGAAAGAAGAGAGGGAAGGAACAAGCACGAATCGGAAGTGCAGGGAAAGAGACAGAAGGACGGCGCCCAGGGCGTTGTACCCTGGCATGAGCGATGATAGGGGTGGACGGCACGACGCTCGAGTCCGTCCAGTGGGGAGGAGAGGCGAGAGGCATCGAGCGGGTCGGACCTCCAGCCCTCCGCGGCGGACCGCGAGCGCCGCGCCCTACATGCGCCTAGGCGCGGGACGGCACGCAGATCGAACGGACATAAGGCGGCGGGGAGGGAGGGCAGATGGCGAATAGGAAGGGAAAGGAGAGCAGGATCGAATGGCAGGGGAGGCGAGTGAATCGGGAAGGAAGGGGGCTTGGAGGGGAAGAGAAGCGAGCGAGCGAGAAAGAATGCGGCAGGGAATGAGAAGGAAAGAGGGAGATCACGCATGATGTGCCTAATAATGTGCGGCAGCGCGCGCGCATGCGTCCATATCGCGGGCGAGGCTGGGCCGGGAGGCGGGGCTGCACGACTCTTTCGTTAGCGGGGGGGAGAATGCGAAGGAGGACATAACTTACCCAGCAGCCGGCAGCAGTGCGTACTCGGGCACCAATGCTGCAGTGAGACCGTGAGTCACGAGGAAGTGCCCGTCATGGCGGTCCAAAAGGCGTGAATGCTTGTGGGTCATGTGATCACCCTGCCTTTTACGCCACTGCGCCCGAAAAATCGCCGCCGTGCGCTTCGACACGCTCTACGCCAAATGGAATGAAGGATGTCCAATATTGCGAACATCAATCGACTCGGCCGCTACGTCGCACCAAACTCTAACGGCACTCAAGAAAATCTGCCTCCTCGTCCCAAAATTCGCCACGGAATAACGCCGAGCTTGGACAGCCATCCGAGTTGGGTTTTCAAAAACTTCTCGCTGAGTGACTTTAATCTGAACTCTGCTCGCTTATATCGCTGCCTCTGGCGCTCGAAATTAATCTCGGGTGGTTTCCTCCTCGCTCAATTTCTCCGTCTGTCACATGGCAAAAAGATTTGTTTCAGCTGGTCTCAAAACATTTCTGAAAGCGTGAATTTAAGCGCCAGAATCAGTAAGGCTGAAAATGCATCTGAAGCAGTAAGTTTTGACAGCAATTTCAGTCCACCCGAAGCTGTTGCTGAAACTATAGGTTTCAGCAACCGCTTCGGCAAGTCAAAGACAATAAGCTTCGGCTTCTATTTCGGGGCACCGGCCGAAAGCAAACATTTCAGCCTCACAAAACCAAATCTAGGCTGGTCTAGACCGCTCTAGACTCAGGTGTTAGCCCTTCTGAAGCTTATTGTTTCAGTCGCCAGCCGAAATTGGGCCGAAATCTTATTGTTTCTGGCCTGCCGAAGCTGTTGCTGAAACCATTGGTTTAAGCAGCGACTTCAGGCAGGCTGGAAGTGCATCTGAAACTTGGTATTTCAGGTACATTTTCAGCCTTACTGATTCCAGTGCTTAAACATACACTTTCGGAAACATTTTGAGATCAGGTGAAACAAATCTTTTTGCTGTGTGTGTGCTACGGCTCCGAGTTCAAGCGTCTGCTGCCCATTCACCGGTGTATTTAAATGATTTCTAACGAGACGCTGGCTTTTTACCTACTGCCAAATCCGAATCTCACCAGAATGTCGGTATGTATTATTTCCGCCGGGTTTTCAAAGGCGCAGGAGCGCTCATTCAATGCCCAAATCACATCACCGCACCCGTTTCGTCCTAATAGTGCTATTGCTGCTCGTCTCATAATTTTACATCGGCTCCTGTTATGATGAACTCAAAGCCGTTCCTGTTGCAGAATATCAGCCAGCCCTAGCCCCATCTCGCAAATTGCTGTGGACTTGAACTTAAGTGTGCACTGCCAGCAAGATGAGGTACACCCGCTGTGCAATGTTCCTCGGTTTCTCCGTGCACTATCGATATATCGCGGTGTCTTGGCCCTAGCCCTGCAAAAACAGACCCTACACTCCTGCTCGCGACTCATCCACGTACTTGGAGTCTCGGTCACTCGGGAGTCGGAATTATCTGCCGCCACCGCTGAACGAACTCACTCTTCCGTGCCGCTAGACGCACTGCGCCCTTGCCATCTTGCGATCTCGGTTTTTCCAATGCGTCTGCTCGCCCGAATACTCCGGCTTTCTAGAGACGACCTCTTTATGCAAGCCATCAACCAGAGTTCCGACAAGAAAGGTGCAGTCTGCGACCCACCGCTAGTTTGTGCGTACTCTTGGCCGAGACAAACGCCCGCACGTCTATAATCCACCTTCACCTCATTAGCAGGCTCGCTAGTATTAATTAGCCGGGTCTCAAATCACGTCAGTTATTCTCATCCGCGCTCACATGTCGTTCAAAATATCCAGTCATTCATGTGGACATGCACAGGCCAAAGTGTCTGTCCAAGAATCATGCGAAAATTGTACGCAGACCTCGTCGACAACAAAGAGGAAGAAACAGCCATTCATATCGTAAAACTTAGACCAGCGGTAATCAGTTGTATCAAGAAGCTTGGCGTTCACTACACTTCAAATCCCTCAAGCCTCAAATTCTTCTTGTGCGTGCTGCGCCACATCGAGACCGGCTTGGCTCTGCACTGCAAGCTAACCGCGCGATGACCATGAAAGCTTCCAATTCAAGTGCAGCAGCCTCTGCGCTCCCAACAACCGCCGTGTTAGTCAACTGCTGATCTCAGACCCTGATAGATGCTGCTGGGCTTCTCGTGACTGAAATCTCCGCCACGAACGAACCAGGACCACGGCTTGCCCTGGGTAACACATTTTCCGATTCCCTCTACACCTGACGTTTACTAATGAGAATTTGGCAGTTCGCTCACGATCATTAAATTAAACATCAAACAACATATATTCAAGAAAAGACAAAACTCAGTCACCAAGTCCACCCGCTCGACGCCCGAGCCTGCCCGTCCGTGCCCGCATCGACTATGCTACATGCTCACTCTCCTCCACCCTCCATGGCTGATGACGATTCTTGCTCATGCACCAGGGAGTCAGACGACAGTGTATCACGATCCTCTGCATCACTGGTATCGATATCTTCCTGCACTTGAGTATCCTCATCTACTTGAGTCACCCAAACCTTCCGAAATTGGTATGACCCCCACGATTGGCTGTTGTCAATCTTGATATCGATTTGGTGCAGCCCTGCCGACGGCACTTCTAACGTGAAACTGTCCCGTCGGAAGTCATTGGCATTTGGAATTTTAATAGTGCCATGCAACGGGCTCCCTGCCGTTCGCAAGCTCCAGTAAAGCTGAGTCCCGATGTCGCGATGCAAGAAAGTGACTCTCAATGTTCCGGCCTGCGCTGTCTTGACCAGAAGGATGCCCGTGGCCTCTTGATCTTCTGTGGACATGTAAAACCTGTCTGCTCTGGAATTCGATGAGAAGCAGAAGCAGGAAATGGCATGGTTCCCGTGCGGGATTGATGTGTTTTTACCCCAGTTATGCCTATTTTCTTCAATTATGTCCTCTAACTTGTTCTGGGTACCAGTGGAGTTAGGCCTATCGATTGACATGATACAGGGGTTGGACCGTGCGAGTTCTGTGAGCTGAGGGAGCCATTCTTCAGGGCATCCAAGAAGTGAAACCCCAGGGCCGTCCGCTGAGATCTTGTCGAGGGGCACCTGGGATTTGCTATGATTGAAATCGAAGACCGCACACCCTCGAGCTGCCATGATCTCAAAAAATTCTGGGTCATTTGCGCACCGGGAACTCGGATATGTTGCAAACACTGCCTGACCCAAGTATTGGCTCGAGGATGTCGGAATGTTCTTCCATGTTTCACATCTAGTTTCCATCTGTTGCTCTTCCAGGTATACAATGTGTTTGAACGCCTGAGGGTGAGGGTAGAAAATATACTGAGACAATCTGCTTAAAGTTTCGTCCTCGATATCCATGGGCACCGACACCCGAGGAGTCAAGGAATCATTTGGAAAAGCCTCGATCCCCGCCATTTCACGGTATTTGCCAGTTCTTCTGGCAAGTGGCTCCATCCGAGCTTCGCCAGCGAATCTGACCTCGAGCCTGCGTGCATCCTCGTAGAAAACCGAGTTCACGATGGTGCTGGGGGTGGTTTTGGCGATCAGGTGCTTCTCGAAGAATGCACATTCGTAACTCCACATGTTCTCTAGAATAACAGCGAGCCCATGAAGTTCATTCAAGCCTGGTTGTGTCTGCAACTCCAATGCAGATGCTATGCACTCGAGTAGGTGTGTATCCCGCTCTCGATCAAAATCTGACCGCCACTGGTAAGCAAGGTCTTGCACCCTAAGATACTCCTTGTCAAGCTGTGTTAACGGGGACTCTGAAGGCTTTGCTGCCCTGTCTAGCTCCGGCCTCGGGGAATCCATACCCCAGGAGACATGCAGACAGCTGACACGGCCAATTTCTCCAATACGGTGGGCAATCTCTTGGAGATGTGTCAACACTGACTTTGAAGGGTTTTCTGCCTTGTCCAGCTCCGGCGTAGGGGAATCCAGATCCCAGGAAAAATGCAGACACCTGACACGGCCAATTCCTCCAATACGATTGGCAATCTCTTGGGAGTGCTTATTGATTGCAGCAAATTGTTCTGTTTTTCTGAAGCCATGGTTACTGTTCAGAGGGGTGCTACATTTAGCTGACATAATTCCAGTGTCCTGCATTTTCTCAAAAGTTGCTGAGTAGACAGCTGGGCTTTCCATTGAAGAAGAACTAGGTGGGCAGTGATGCACCAAGACAAATGTGTTGCGGGATTCCAGATCCAGAATGGTGGTGAGGAGAACTTTGCTCTCGGGGGATTCGTCTGAGCCGCGAGAACCCACGAGGGCATAGTAAATTGCGACATGGTTATCGGGGTCGCTGAATCGCTCCACTGGACCTGTGTAGGGGGAAATATATTCCAGGAAGCGACTATCTGTCACAACCACGAATAGGTCATGTTTCTTTCGGATGTGATCTTCGAGATCTTGTCCTGTTGTGATGGTCGGTGCCGTTTCAAAGTCATCCGGAAGCTCTAGCTCAAAACTGAGACCCGTCTGTTCGTCCCATGACGGATTGAGTCCCCAGATGTATATCCGGAGGAGTGCAAGAGCAATTTCGATGCCCAACCATATGTAAGTGTCGCCCGCATGCGAATTTTGAACCACAGTGAAACAGCCCAGGTATCCCACTGCTGTAGACCCAATGCCAAGGAAAAGGAGAACTTGGAGGAATGCAAGGTGTAGACGGGAGGGGATAATATTAGGCAATGGTGGTGCTCGCACAGTTTGCGGCAAGTTATGCCCTGGAGTCGGGGTCACACTTGAACAAGCTGTGGCGATTCCTTGTTCGAGATCATGGAGCGCAGTTTTGGAGTTAGAGTTGGGTTCTAACACCCTAGATATTTGAGGTTAGTATTTGTGCTTGACAAATGAGACCAACTCACTAAGTTGGATCCAAAATTGATTGCAGAATCTGTTGCATCCGGATCTGGATAATCATCTGAGCTACGACGACGGAGACCGCTGAGCCAACAATGCGCAGGAGTGGAGGTACCCAAGTGGGCAACCCCTTCGACGAGTGGTCGTTCATAATAATGCGGACGTATGGGGCAATGCTCAAGCATGCGAGCAAAGCCGTCGACATGGACAACTGCCTGTTCCAAGTCTTATAGTCAAATTTGAGTCGCACTTGCGACTTGTCGATGTGCTGCTCCTCTAGAAGGTCCTGAAACTTCTGGCTGGCAATGGATGGGGAGATATGCTCGTTCTCATCCCTCTCTGGTTCGCTATTCTGAGTCCTGGCGGCCCTACGTTTCGAAGCATCTCGTTTGGATAGCGGAGCCCCAATCATGGCAGCGACAGAGCCTTCAAGTTGGAATCCAGAGTCTGCAAGCATCTGTGCAAAGCGGGGAGAGATACTGGCCACCAGGATTGAGGTGGACGCCTTAACTATTCCGAGAGAACCAAACATTGAAAGTGGTGTGGCGGCAGCGTAGAGGAAGCCCCCGTCGAGCGCTTCGCCGACATGCTTCTCACACTGATCTGTGCCGATGATGGGGAGAAAAGCAGAAATATCCTGGATTCCGGAGACCAGACTGGTGCCGGCGCTGGTTTGAGCCATGCTGCGACGGTCCGAGAGACGATTAAATTCGGTATATCGCGGACTGTGATACGGATGTGTTCATCTGTCCTTCTCGTGAGGTGTGAAGTCGAGGAAGGTAGTATGCAGCAGAGGCTCAGGGCCTCCGCGCTCCTGACCCAGGATGAAGAGGCGAGCTGGCGAGCCTCTGCGATATGACCGTATCGCCGAAGGGCATTTGGCAGACATGAGCTGCCCGGCATGCGGAGCCGGAGTAGTTGCAACGCGTACTCAGGCAACTGTTGGGTCGGTTGATATGAACTGCACGGTCCACAGGTCAGACTCGAGGTGTGCTCAGAGGATGATCATGGTGGTTGTTGTGCAAAGTAATATATATATTTGTTTGTACTTGAATGGTCTAAAGTACAAAGCAAACATTACATAATATCCTGGATCCCTCGGATATGTCCATCGACGGTACCACCCCGTCACAGAGCCCCCCCATATCCTAGGGAGACAAGGATTTGTCCAATAAATGAAAGGCACATACAATCACAATGGCCCCCCACTCCATCTTGAATTCCCGAAAAAAGCGGAAAGAAAAGAAAAAAAAAATTGCCGAATTTTCCTCTTTGCTCCTCGGGCATCGTTTGACCAGCCACCGCATATGTCTCAGAGGGTGGCTGTGATGCTCCGACATCCCTAAGCCATGCACCTAGTTGGTGATGTGGTCGGATGCCGGCACCAGATACTTGAGTCATCCAAGAGTCATCGGATAACTCATCTGGAAGGGCAGCATCCACAGGGATGAGGAGCGTGAGCACAGGCTCCCATACCACATAGTCCCTAGCGGTGGGGAGGTGGCATGCACACTGATGCAGTACCGCACTTGGTCATCCAACTATCCATAGGTAGCTAGGAAGGCAACAACTGCATAGTACGCAGGTGCACACTCCACAAGACCGCTGATGACCGGTGATAGTTCACCGCAAAGGGAGCGGTGCATGCGGGGGAAGCCTATCGAGGCCGTATAGCCGCATAATTGCGGGGATGTGCCAGCCTAGCCGCACCTCCTACTATATACCCCCTACCGCCCCCCACTTCTTTTCCGTGCTTTGCGAAGTGCGGGAAGGAAGTACCCAAGGTGGCGATGCGGACAAGATTGAGTGAATGAGCACCGAGCAGGATATTACATGCTGAAACGGAGGACCGCGCCAAAAAGGCGGCTCGTCAACCCCTATGCAACGGGAAAAAATTTCAAGTCCCCAAATTTCCTATTCGGGAGTACCAGCGCCGAAGACAACTCGTCCCTCCAGATCCCAGGAATAACCACCCCAAATAGATTCATAGGCAGCACTGAGTGCGTCACACAAGATCTCGCCCTCCTCTCGCTCACGGAATGTGACGAGGGTCGCTAGGCAACTAGCGAAAGAGAGCGAAGTCGGTTGTGCATTCATATCCGACTCATGAATGTACCCTGGTCACACCACAAAGACTGGCGACGCGGATTTTGGGAGCAGCCTGCTGGTTCTTTCTGTGTTCTGAGTTGGGTTCGCCGCGGCGGTCACCGTTCGCCAAGCCGACCGTCATCTGGATCACCATCGACGCGAGGATTTCTGCGTGCTGACAACTTGGTTATTATGGAACCGCCAACGCGGGGCTCCTTCCTGCAGACGACTCTGAGGGTGTCGCGTGTCGTACGATGCTCTTAGCTGATGCATTACTCACGTCTCGATTCCAGATGAGGATGGCGCAGCTCGCAGCCGAAGCGCGGCGCGCACATCATCTGCAGTCGAGCAGTCGGAGCCGTACCCGAACCATTCAAAAGCCACGGAAGGGAATGTATGGGTAGCGGAAGAGTGCCTGTGGCAATGCGTGAAGGAGGAGAACGTCCGCAGACATGGAATACGGGTATATGCGAGCTAGAGACACCTGCTCACGGTTGCGCTCGTGGCGTCCGCATCCCGAGCAGATGAGGCGAGGACGACGCAGCGCGCAGCCGAAGCGCGGCGCAGACGTCTTTTGCACATCGAGCGATGGATGCCGAGCCGTCCGCGACGAGAGAGGCTGGGCGATCTCGTGCTATCGGGAATGCGGCGCATGGTGGCGAGAGCGTAGGCGGCAAGGCGCGGCATGCGAACAAGCCGTTGAGTCGGGAAATCGCCATGAAGGAGCCGATGACGCCATCTCGGGTCGCAAGTAGCCCGGCCGAGAGCGTCCAGCTCGCGCACACGTAACTGTGAGCCTGCGGGGATAGGCATCTTCAGTGAGCGAGCGTAGGACCGGCGACGGAATGTCGTGCGCTGAACACTGAATCCTACGCCGGCGAGCAGAGCTCGTGTCGTGTGCTATCCAGGCGAAGGTCGGATGGGTGCCCCCCACAGCAGAGCGGGGCGTGCGCACGACCGCTAGGACAACGCTGCTCGCTGCCAAAGCGCGGCGCGGAAGTCGTTTGCAGGTCGAGCGGTCGCGGCCGAGTTGTACGCGCTAAGAGTGGCGGAAGGTGAACAGCCGGTGATCTATCCAACACTTTCAAGTCCCGCACCAGTGCAGAGCGCGTCGCGTGCGACCTGAGTTTAAAGACCTCATGTCTGGCCTGAAGGGAAGCGGGCGCTTGCTGGAGAAGCACGAAGTTTGCACGTAGCGATGGCGTCTTGCGAAAGCTTCCAGGTCGATGTAGTGTTGCGCACGCTGCTCGCGAAGTGGTACGGCGAAACACATGGACTAGCGCGCACGCGAAGTAACTCGGGGTATGTCGCTTCTTGCGTCGAGATTGGGGAGCAATCGATCGTTTGGATCCAGCGCCATGGAACTATTAAGTTCAAGTCGCAGGCGATCCAAACGAAGTCTGAACGCGCGCCCCCCAATGGCGATACAGGCGGACAGCATCAACGGACATCGAGGTCTCAGCGGCAATGCTTCGAGCCAAATAACTCGCAGATCGACGAGAATCCAGTGGATTGAGATGCTGCCTGGTGCTGAACGCGTCAGGCGCCGAGGACCATCTATACGAGGAAAGGGCGAGCTTCTCCAGCTGTGCTAATGAAGTTGATTAAGGTCGAAGGAGCCCAGCGCCAGTTCCGGAAGCGCGTCGCAGGCGTCTCCAGGAGCAGAGTCGTGCAAACGCGAAGAGGGCCAAGAAAAGACGAGGTACCGCCACGAAGAACACAGAGTTGCAGGATACGATCCACATGCAAGCTCTTTCCGCTCACTCAAACTGCAATTCGCGACAGCGCTTTGACAAGGAGGGTCAGAGAATCCGCGCTCAAGCATCCGGGGTCCTGGACCGGGGAGCTGCGAGGTTCTTGTGCTCCACCTTGAGCATCTGTTAGCGGAGCAACGCGAGCGAGCACCCAGGAGGCGCGTTAAGTGAAGGGCAGCCCCCCAGTTTGGAACAGTCAAGCTCAGTATCGCTCGATGGGAGGCCGGTCCGCGTCCAGCGCCGGCACAATTCGGTAGACTGCGCTTCGCATGGGACTCGGAAGTTTACAGCTGCGTGAATTTCAATGCAAGTGATTACGGTAGCGGGTTCTCGAATTGGAACGATTCAGCGGACAAGCGCCTGAAGCAATGGAGCAAGACGCGTCCAGAGAAGGCGAAGGGCCATGAGCGAAGGCCTATTGCGGTTTCACGCTCGGAACGACAGTCGTAAGCTCGTGCTGCGAGTATCCAGGCAGGATACGTGGCTGAGGGAACCAAAGGTTCCGCGCTCCCGAGGCCACGAAGCCGCTGTAGACTGCAGTCTGCCATGGCACACGGGCCTGGTTCGACGACAGAACTGCGAAGTCATCCGCGCTCCGTACAGAGCAGCGCGATGCATTGAAGCAGTATTTATCCCTCGCCTATAAAAGTATTTTTCACCGAAAATTGCGTACATTCTTGAACGAGGTTCGTTGTACATACTATCGAACTGCGTACTTCGTTTTCGTGCACATATTCATACACCGTACTCGCAACTTTTGCTTGTTTTCGTACTTCGTGCTTTTCCTCTGGCTGCCCCCTCACCGTTCAACATGCACGTGCATTAATCAACCGTTGCGTGCACCGTACACCGTACGACATGCTTTGTCCATACCTATCCTAAAAAGGGTCTCGGGACGTCCGGCCCATCATTCTCAACCATCACCTTGGCCTCTAAGCGACGATAGCCCATCATCCCAATGGTACTTCCCGTCAAACTGTTGGGCAACCGATGGGCTCAGGCTTCCTATCACAAACCGTTGGGCAAACGATGGGCGCGCCCATCAAAACCTATTACATATGTTAGGTATCCGTCCGCTGCATGCCCCTCAGTATCCCGGTACCATTTCTCGGAGTCCATTATTCCACAGGATAGGATAATTGCAGTACAAGTAATTAAAATATATCAGGACGAAGGAAGTGTACACAGGAAAGAGCTGTTGCCCAGGCTGCGATGCAGCTGTCGTGACAGTGTCGTCTTCAGCGCTGCTAAGAAAATGTTGAACAGTGTTGTAGAGACCAATAGTCCCCGAGAGTGCCAGGCGGTGGTTCAACAATAACATTGCTAAGATCTGACAGGGCGGGAGGACATCCGAGCATTAGTGGTGTGCTCACTCATACTGATGCCGAGACCGGCAATACCGAGGATAGGTTGGTGCGTAGAAGCCAAATGCGAAGAGGTAGACGAAACTGGGTGCCCGAGAGAGGAAGGAGGAAGGGCTTGACTGCGAGCACTGGTGTATGAGGTGATTGAAGGTGTCGGCAAGGCCGGGACAGACGACGGAGCGGGCTGGGATGGAGTGGGAGCTGCTCCTCCAAGTCCGCCTGTGAGTTGTTGCAAAGTTGCCGCTATGGCACTCAGCGTATTTTGGAGGACGTTGAGGTCAGCCATTGCTGAACGATTCAACATGTCAGCAGACAGTTTCGAGATAACCTCGGACTGCAAGTCACCTGGGTCTGACGACAATGACTGGTAATTACTAGATAGAGATGAACACCGAGAATTGCTTTGAAGTTTAGAGGGTAATAGGAATGAACGGGACAGTGAGGTACGATTCGTGCTGCTACATATAATGGGCCTAATTAACTGATCACTCGGCATTGGGCTAGCATTGGGCGCAGTATCGAGCCCGCTGGGATGCCGTGAGGGCCTTTGGGCTTTTCCAGTTATCCGCTGCGGGATAGTCGTGGGATGTATGATGGGCGTTGGGTAAATGGGGCTGCCTGGGCAAGCGCTGCGGGATAGTCATGGGATGGGCATTGGGCAAGCATTGGGCGTCCTTGGCGTTGGGCTGGTGGGCGGCAGTGGGTGATAGGCTAGTGATGGGCTGATCGGCGTCGGTCGGAAACTTTCGGGGATATCATCGCTTTGGGACACGCAGCACAACATACGGACCACAAAAGACGGATTTACAGTGCACGCACGCTCCACTTTGTACGCCATGCCCAACCTTGGACTACAATTTGGTGCACGTGCACGGTGTACACTGTACGATTGAGCGTACATTTCACTACCACAGAGTACAGTACAACATGCACGTAATATTCAGTGATAAATACTGTCATACTCGCCCCCCAGCCAAGCGCAAGACAAGCGAGTTGAGCGCCGGGAAGTTCGTTGCGGATGCAGTGCCAGAGAAGTATATAAGAGGGGCGAGACAAGCTCCTCCTGGTACGTGTTCTGCACTCATTGCATGCGCAGTAGGCTCGTGTATCGTGTACTTCGACGTCGGAATGAAGGGGAGACAGGGCGATGAGGCAAGGATACCGAGTGAAGGGGTCGCCGCTCGCAGCCGAAGCGCGGCGCAGGCGCTCTCTCCTATAGCTAGAGAGCCAGGCGTAGGCATAAGGCTCCAACCGTTTCCGTTTGTAAACAGTTTTAAACGGTTTTAACCGTTTTATTTCCATTTTGTTTGGGGTGAAGTCCAAACGGTAAACAAATGGTTTTTAAATGGTTTAAACGGTTCTACGGGAGGGTCTGCGATGTCAGTCCTCAAGGTTGAATGTGATGTTGAAATATTGAGATTCAAACTATGGCTCACCTCTCATGAAGCTCAAGGCATTTTTCCTTCGTCGCAACTGGCCCTGAAGTCGTTGGAGCAATCCATCATTGCGACGGGATCTTCCGGCGTACCTCATGAATCTGAATGTGGAAGTAATTGAAATTCCGGAGAATGAAACTAACAAATCTCATCTAGGTTTCAGGAGATATATAAAGTAAGAAATATACATCAAAATGTCGTTCGCCGTTGAGTAGGCTATGTCAAGATACCCAAGCCTCAAACCGCGCACGGGTCTCTCAAAGACTCTGAGACCTACTTGGGCCCCACCGACGTCGAAGATGGGTTAGGCTTTGACTTGAAGCCGAGCTACCCGAGCCCAGCACAACTGTGGCTGCAACTGAGTTAATATACCCGTCGTTCAACTCTGGTTTCTGCCATCCCCCAAAAATACCCTTTTAAACGGTTTTAAATGGTTTTTAAACTGTTTAAATACCGTTTCCGTTTGATTTGCCCGGATCGTCAAACGAAAACTAAATGGTTGGAGCCTTACGTAGGCAGAAACTCTTGCGGGGTACTAGGGGCTGGCCACTGTAACGGCTAAGTAATGCGAAATCTTCCATGCCAAGGTTGGTGGCGAAGGCAATGAGAGCGGCGCCAGCGCGAAGCGCGTCGCTCGCGTCTCGAGTGCGCGGAAGGGGTGTACGCAAAGACGACACCGCTCGCAGCGGAAGCGCGGCGCGTACATCCTCTGTAGGCTGAGCGTTTACAGCAGGTTCGAAGCTGTACGCGAGTCGAATTGGCAAAGAAGGCAGAGCCGGCGAGCGATCGCATGCTTTCAAATCCCGCGCCAGCGCATTCCGAGGAGAGGTCACCACGGTAATACCTCGGGGGCACGCCGACCCTGATGAGCGACTCGGGGCACGCCGATTCTTGCATCGAGACGGGACGATGGATCGTTTGGACGCCGCGCCAGAGAACTACGCAGTTCGAGTCGCAGGTGGTCCAAACGAAAACTGAGTGTGCCCCCCAATCGTGATGCAAGAACTGTGCAGCGTCGTGGCCGCGATGCATCGTGAACCAGTAAGGAATTCAGTATTTGCGAGCCCGACCTCGATGCAGAGTGCTTCGAGTGGTACTGGGCCATTAACGCGGACAAGGACGTGTACCCGCAAGAAGGCACACAAAGGCCTGTGGTATCCGAGAACCTCAAATTCGGCACGAAGGGAAGAGAGAGAACGACAATGAGAGGATCAGGGGAAGAAAGTCGCAGCTCGCTGCCGAAGCGCGGCGCAGGCGTAGTCGTGGCCTGCATGAAGTCCACGCTGGCCAGTGTGTGACGGCTCTTGTGGCGGTAGGACGCTCTTGAGCGCGTAATCTTCAGTTCCCGGGTGTTGAACGTCAAGGTGATGAGGATCGCCAGCGCTACGCGCGTCGCAGAGGTAGAGTCGAAGGGGCCAAGTCGCCCGAGTCGAGGGCAAAGGAAAAGAAAAGACGAGGTACCGCCACTGATCGGCGATCAGAAGAGCCTTTTCCTCGGTGCCAACAAAAGTAACTTATGTAAATTAACTTGCCCTGCTAAAATTAACTTTACGGTACTTATGGCGGGGCAAGTTAATTTCACACGTTAAGTTAAGCGAAAGTTACTTATAAGTTACTTTCATCCCCTTTATCTGAGTTAACTTGCAGCGAACTTGGAGGATGCAGGCTCATTTCCTCGAAGTTGTTCGACCATTTAATGGTTCATATATCATCTATGGGTGTCTGCAGCACCTGCTGAGTAGAAAGGGAGGTGGTCACGACAGTGTAAGCGGGCTTTCTTGAAATGGACCAACTACTTCGTGACTTTCCCAGACCCTGCAGAAGGCATTCTCTATGGCGGGATTGTCCTACACTACATTATTTGAATTGATTTCCTGTTGATCAGCTTGTTTTGGTATAATATCAAATGGAGAATGTTGTCTGTTAAATACTCAGAGCTTGGTTCAGAACTAGACAGCAAGGTCCCAATACGGGCTCCTGGGATGGACATTGAAAATATCTAGGTGGTTTATGCATCCCCCCGAGCAGGATGTATGCTCAGAGAACACTGGCAGCATGTGAGCTTGGAGTCATAACCCGATTCCTGTTTGCGACAGTGTTTGTACCTTGGAGAGTCCGGAAAAGGGTCCCAGGTCATCTGAATGCAGTTAGTCTCCTTTGAATGAAAAATTAAGTGCATAATCAACTCCCGGGAGGTCTACCTGCCGCGTTTGATACCATCTGATGGGATAAGTTACTTGTCGCAGAGGATCGATGCCATCTGATGGCATAAGTTACTTGTTTTGATCTAACTTGACGGGCCAAGTGAACTTAAGTAGCTTACCGCTAAGTTAAGTAAAGTGAAGGGAGGTTGTGAACTTACCATAGCTTGCAGTTACTTAACACCTTTTCTCCATCGGTTTGATTGCAAGCATGCCTCGAACTTGAACTTCATTTCACTGTGATGTCCAGGGATGTTCGATACGATTCCATAGGCCCCAAACCTTTCGTAGATCAACACAGAATTAGAATATGAGAGGAAGAACGAGCACACCAATATGTAGTGCAGCAAGATGCATATAGTTTGGGGAGAAGCCCGAGCGTTGGAGTCCGGATGGCTGCCGAAGCCTGCAGTGCACTCGAATTGCCCGGGATAATCCTGCCCAGAGTTTTCTGCACATCCTTGGAATAATGGGACACTGCGAGTCTGGGGTGAGTTATCTTGCTCGATAAAACAACCAGGACTCAAATGCTTCACCGGTCGATGCCCACCACAGTTATGAAACGGGATCAAGGGCGATGAGCTCACGTGAAGGCTAGCGAACATAATTTGATGAGCTCAGCGGTGAGCGGCAGATATTGGTGCTCAAGACGATACTTTTGGTACATATACATGCTCAAGAAGCTCTCCAAATAATTTGAGATCCCTCTGGCGACTCCTGGCCATTATAAAGCCAAGCAATCACGGTGAAGTCGATTTTTCTGAGAGTCAGGGACGTAAATATATTCGGATATGCCTTACAACCTAGCACATATTTGGAATAGTTAGATGGCTTAGTAATTACCTCTGCCACACTGAATTGTGATGATCTAGGAGGCGGACGGGATACCTAGTGTAGCCGCCATAGCCGTGCGGGCGGAGTTTGAAATAAGTTAGATTCGCCACGCGTGGGAGAACTTAAGTTAACGTACGGCACGCGTGCCGAAAGGGGCACGTAAAGTTAAAGTTAGTTCACATAAGTTACTTTTCACCCACTCCTTTTCCTCGACTCTTTCCCACTCTTCCGGAGCCTCTTCGCCGCCAGGGAGGTCGATCAACGCAAATGAATAAGCACGCTCCATCTCGCTATGAACAACGCAGACAATCCGACTCTTTCTATAAGCATCGACCACCCCCTTCGTGGGGTGAGGGTATGACCAGCGTGCGTCTTACGAGCTTTGCCCCCCAAAGTGTGATGCTCTTGCGCTCGCTTCGACGCAAACCGAGGTGTGGCTCGCTTGAATCCTAAGCATGGGCGATTTCCGATCGCGGAGAGCAAGTAGAGACCATGGATCCATGAGGTAGTGACACCGTGCTTCATGGCTTCATGAGTGAATCCGCAGCACAGTACGATATCCAGCGCTGGAATTTCCCATGTCCAGATCGACGAATACGCCGCAATACACCGAATCTGCGCTCAAGGCTGCACGATTCGGGAGGTTCGGGGTTCGGGCTCAGTACGCAATGGAGCATCGCGAGAGCACCGACCGAATGTTGGGCGAGCGCGAGCACTCTCCGTGCGAGGATGTACAGCAAAGGTGATAACAGGCGGGAAGACTCAGGTCGGGACAAGCAGGTTGCGGATGATTGCGAGCACCCCTGGTAAAGGGCGGAACTAACACACTCCTCTCACAGATTTCATCGAGGACTCGGGCTTTCCGAACGAATGAAGCAGTACATAAATTCTGCGCTGTATACGGCTGCACGAATGTATGTATCCACGGTACACGAGGAGGAAGTCGACTCGGCGAAAGTGGGCTATCTTGAAGGCCATCGGCGGTTCGCCATGCATGTAAGCCGGGCACTAAGGCTTCCCGCAAGGATGACAACGCTCAATGCGCACCACGGGGCCGCAACTACGCAGTAGGTTCCGGCGGGGATCTTCTTCCTTCCGCGAGGGATGCAGCGAATACCGCGGACGAAGATTGAATCCACGCTCCGCAGAGCTTGTAGGCTAAAACTCGCGGCGATCAAGACTCGCAAGGGACGATCGAGGTGGTGAGCAGCTGGATCCAGCGCCTGGAAACCTGGAAAGGATGCGAGGGTTCGCGCTCGGAGGCGCTACGGCGGCAGGGGGGTAGGGGAAGATTTGCAGGCGAAATTACAAAGCATCCGCGCTCCAAAGGAGCAGCACGATTCATCGCAATTGCACGAATCCAGGGCCCCCCAGCCAATACCAGTCGGTGCCGCGAATAGCTAGTGCGGAAATTGAAGGTAGCAGCGGTCCGCAGAGAGCAGGCACCGTCGAGCTTGATGGCGGGATTCGACTTTGACAGTGAAGACCAGGGCCACAAGTCTTGCACTTTGGGATATCGTATGCCGCATCTTGGTGGCCTGCGAGCACGAGCCTCGCATCCTTTTAATGCGACGGATGGATCCGCGTCCGCGGGGAGCGCGATTGATGAACGGCCAGTGCCGCGGCGAATAGCACAGAAGTCACGGTCCCGCGGGGCCTCGTCCTCCCGCCCGCGAAGTCATTCGTTGAGCGCGAGGGTGCGGCGCGCAGAAGGGCGAGGGCGAATGAGCCTCGGGAGGCTGCTTCATCGCAGATTATGCACGGTGCAGCAAGTAGCGCAAGGGAGCCAAAAGAATCCGCGCTCCGCAAGCGGTGCAGCACGATTCAGTTGAAGGTAGGATAACCGCGTAGGCGTTGATGGGATGGAATGATTGAGGAACGAGGGAGAGCACAAATGTCATGAAAATGAATGGCATAGGTAATAGCGGCGCACGCGCGGCACCGGGAAGGGAGAGCATGGAGAGTTGTCTTCACTGCGGCGGGGATAGAAGCCGCCGATATTGGACAGCGAGGACAGGAGGGAGAACGATTGAAGCTGACCGCAGGGGCAAGAACAGTTTCACCAGCGACGAGGGCCATCGGGAAACCCTCAGATACTTGAGTCATGCGAAACAGGTGGGAGGGTTTGCCGCCGCTCGATGGCAGCCAGTTCGCTCGGTTTGCTTGCATCATGTGGTGGAAGAGGATGCACGAGCCGGTACAGGTAGCGGCTCGGTCTTGACGCCCGCATGAAGGGGCTTCAGGCTGTTCTCAAGCAACGAGTCCGTTCAGGGAGGCAGCACGCCGAGGCCGCGCCAAGGCTGAGGGACCGGACAAGTTGCAGGGAATGACGACGGAGAGCTGCAAAAGATGCAGCCAGCATCTCGAGAGCAGCGCAGAATGCAGCCAGCAGCTCGAGAGCGGCGCAGAATGCAGCCAGAGTCTCGGCGTCGTCGAGGGGAGGTGGAAAAGGTGAAAATCAGGCCATTGATGGACCTGAAACACATCGAGCGGGACGTTCCGGAGTTCCTCGGACCGTCACGGCATCGCTCCGAAGGGCTCCGCTGAGCTCAAAACTCGGACGATAAGCTCGAAACTTGAGGCAGGGGAGGGGGATGGAGCAATGAATGGATGTGTGTGACCACCAAATCCAAATCGACCTCACAGCTCGCTGCTGAAGGCCACGGTGATGCCACCATTGTGATACGGATGTGTTCATCTGTCCTTCTCGTGAGGTGTGAAGTCGAGGAAGGTAGTATGCAGCAGAGGCTCAGGGCCTCCGCGCTCCTGACCCAGGATGAAGAGGCGAGCTGGCGAGCCTCTGCGATATGACCGTATCGCCGAAGGGCATTTGGCAGACATGAGCTGCCCGGCATGCGGAGCTGGAGTAGTTGCAACGCGTACTCAGGCAACTGTTGGGTCGGTTGATATGAACTGCACGGTCCACAGGTCAGACTCGAGGTGTGCTCAGAGGATGATCATGGTGGTTGTTGTGCAAAGTAATATATATATTTGTTTGTACTTGAATGGTCTAAAGTACAAAGCAAACATTACATAATATCCTGGATCCCTCGGATATGTCCATCGACGGTACCACCCCGTCACACGGACGAAGCCGGTGAATGTACTCGTTTGTTAGAGCTAAATGCAATTGAGTCAGGGAGGAGAGTGTCTGGAGGATAGAGGTCAGAAGTGTGATTTGAGTGCGCTTATTACTTACTGAACGGCCTGAGGAAACGTGCAAACTGCAAGGCTTCTGCGCAGCGACACGAGCTGATCGGACTGACGCACCAATTTAACATTGACCATGTACAAAAGTTAATAAGGCCAATGGACAGACGCGGGCCCCGGGGTCCAGAGAGTTCACTGGACCTGGACGCACAGCTTGAGTACTCAGCACATTATGCATACACGCCGATCATGGTCATCGATTGACTCCGAATAGGTGATTGTTATTGTATCAATGTCGCATTTAACCGCATGCAATGTCGCCGGCCCCAGCCAAGTCTGACCAGCACGGAAGCTCAAAACTCATTCCAGAAAGAATGGTGATAGTTTTCGTTTTACATCCACATGGTGGTAGCCCGTTCTGCTTTGAATAATGTGCAATAGTCTCGGAAAATATGTTGTGATGGGACCTGATGCGCCACCGTCTCCAAGATGGAAGGAGGGCGGAAATTCGTGCGCAATGCGGCGACTCTGCGCCACATGCAACGACACGCGGTGTTGGCATGAAACCCTAAAAATACCAAGGATTGACAACGGTGCACGACTCACGCGTGTTGCCTCCGGTGACCTCCATAGCTCGGCCGCACTATGGTTGAAGTGCACGTTCGCAGCGGTGCTTAAGGAGATGAATGTGTTGTTTCCGGCGCACAAAGCACCAAGAGGAGGCTGCCTCACGCTCGAGAGTGCTGACACGTCTCCTCTGAAGGTGTGCTCGAAATGCGGTATGCACGAGGAACGGGTGCACGCGGCACCGACTGTGCGTTTTGTTGTCGAGAGCATAGTGTCAGTCTGATCCTCGGTTATCGAATGAGCCCATTCGTATGGACCTCATAAATCAATATTCCACCGACTTAAATCGCTGTTCAGGATCGATGGAGAAGAAAAAGGCCGCCCGAGAGAAGAGAGGGAGAAACTGGCAAGCTAACACTCGAAATCGACGGGTAAAAACTCGGAAAGAAATTCGAAAGAGCAAGTGAAAGTGGCGCAAGAGAAAGAAGAAAAAGACACGCACGATCTGCTGCGCCTGCATCCAGATCTCGCGCAGCTAACGGGTAAGACTGGGGTGCGGGGCGGGCTTCTGTGTTTCGTGCACGGAAGAAAGAACCAGATGAAATGTGAGGGAGGCAGGCGTGAGCAGGGAAGAGTAATATAGAGCAAATACGGGAACGAAGGAGGGATAGCGAGCGAGCGAAGCGAACGGGACGAGGGACCCGAGAAGAGCCTGAGGGCAACGGGATTCGGAGAGAAGCTAGACGAAAGAAAGGAGCGCAGCATCTCCCAGCAGAGCAGCCGAGTGCAGCCCGCACCTGTGCGTTAGCATCGCGGTGAGGCCGTGGGCGGGCGAGGAGGGGAGGTTTACACAAGGGTAAGGAGATGGGATGTACACAGACCGCGCGGAGATACCCGAGCACCCCGAGGTAGATGTCCGCGGGCCCGCACGTACAATGCGCAAAGGCCCAGCGAGTCTGAGCGAGGGGAAATACGGCGAGGCGTATGCCATCTCGATGCTCCGAGCCACGCCCAAGAGGCTGGCAGAGCACGATAGTGGGGTCTAGCTGAGTCGCGGGACCGGGACGAGATGTGCCGGTGCACTGCCACTGGTCAGTTCCGTCACGGTAAGTCGGGAGAACGCGTGCCGAGACGTTTCTGCTCTACGTCCTCCTTAAATCCTTCGTCGCCAATATGGCACCCATCGTAGCCTCGCACCATGGAAATCTCTGGCTCCGACTCTCCCGCTCTGCCACAATCGCCGTGCTGGCTCAGCGTGCCTCATGCCTGTCACTCGCAAGTGCTGGTCAGTGGTCTGACGCGGACTTTGTGCTGAAATTCTACCAACATTCACTGAAAAGGTATGCAATGCTTATAATACCCTCGAATCTCGTCACACTTGAACGTTGAACAGGAGTTCGGATGCCGTAGCAGCGAAAACGCACACTTCCTATGTAGTAGCGGGGGATTTATTCGCCGCAACCTTCGCCGTGCATTCTTCTTCAAGTTCAGGAAGTCTAACATTAAATATCAACGTGAACTGCGTGGCGGGTACATCGAGTCTACATTGAATCCCATTGTTGGACTCCCCGCTCCGCACGAAGACAAGTGCTCTGTGCTCTGTTAAAACTTATCTTGTGAGCAAGACACGTTCTTCCTCTCTCCTTCATCTCATCCCCGCCCCCGTGACGGATCCTGCCTCCGATTTAACTTGCGCCTGCGTAAAACTTCGGGCTCTCGAGACCTCGAGGTCTCCGCCCGATACGTGTAATCCCGTTCTGCACTGCAGTTCCGGCAAGTGGAGAATCAACTTGACCCCGCATGTCAACACACTCTACGCCTGCACCTGCTCGCAGTGAACCTGTCTACACCTACACCCCCCGCGGATAATTGGCACGCGGCGCTGTCAATCTCTCTGGGCTGCGATAATCGAAACTCTCTGGACTCCGCTTGGGTTGTGGCAACTACTGTAGTACTCAGCTCGGATTCATCAACCCAGCTTGCGTTCTGCTGAATCGGTGTAATCAAACTCACCTCAGGGTCGGTTATGTTATAGCTGCCTCACCTGGGTCAGCTTTTGTAGTCGAAGATCTGCCGGCTCAGCTCGTCTCTAAAAGCTGTGGCCTTGGACTCAAATTGCGCCTGCCACCGTGCACACAACACGATCTGCTCACCTTCGAACCTTCCTCGGCCCTCCAGCTGACTCTCGAACGCGTGCCACACGATGTCCCCGAAAGAGTGCCGCGCTTTCGTTTTCTTACACTGCTCGTCGCTCGAATCCGCATCCCGGTACTCGCGAGCTTCTCGTCGCACTGTCTCGTACAGTGCATGCGGCCCCACACAGCCGCGAGCCCTTTTATGGTGCCTCTACCAAGACTCTTCGGTACTCTTCACTATACGCTATCGGGGTCCTCTCAGCCACCACCTGAGCCCTGCAAACAGACCGCACTCTCCCTCTCGTCACTTGCAGCAGTAGCATTGCCCGAATAGTATTTGTCCACCTCCTACTTAAATTCTACATAATCTGCTATAGCTACCGCCGAAGGCATTCTCTCCCTTCCATCGCTAGGAATCCGTCGCTGAATCAGTCCCGATTCCGATTGCAGTGCTAGTCCGTCCCGGCTGCTCGACTCTCCCTTAGTCGAGAATCCAGCATGTCTAGGGCAAGCAAACTCGTCGATGGTCAGACAAGCTTAGAAGGAAAGGGATGCAAGCCTCTTCGGCGATTGGATAATTTTCCCGAGCGGATGGGTGCAACCCGAGCTAACTCGGCGACTACGGGCGGGAGCGGCCAACGAGCCGCTCGAGTATTCCTCTGTTCTATTGGGTGATAACGGCTCGAGCGAGGCAATGAAATAAGATCATATTCTGGTAAAATACATGCTACCGTGAGCTCGACAGCGGCTGGC
Source organism: Mycena latifolia (assembly GCA_029289555.1). Taxonomy (NCBI): domain Eukaryota; kingdom Fungi; phylum Basidiomycota; class Agaricomycetes; order Agaricales; family Mycenaceae; genus Mycena; species Mycena latifolia. The sequence continues at coordinate 14,622 of JARJLE010000416.1, read as the reverse complement.
TCGAGGATTTCGCCTGACACAACGTATTGGCTCGAGCGAGGCAGGACTGGAGTCATCTCGGACGGTCAGGCGACACCAGGGAGGGGAAGGGTGCGGGGCGGGGAAGGGAGAGAAGGAATTGGAGGGAAGGGAAAGGGAAAGGGGCCGCTTTGAGGGTAATCAATCGAAAGGGAAGCTCGGAGGGTGATCGAAAGAGAGTCGCGGAGAATAGAACGGGAGGGAGGGAGGCAAGGGAATATGAGAAAGGGAGGCACGATCTGCGTTATAGCGCGCGCATCGTAGCTTGCGGGTGAGGGAGAGGTAGTGGTGCGCGGGACTGTGGGTGCGGCTCATCGGTACTGCACTATGCTGGCGAACGGAAAGGAAATGGCTGCCCGTGAGCTTGTCGTGCAGGACGACGAGCCAGAAAACAATCTCGCGCGCATCCATGGATCGCGCCTCTCTGCACGCCTCTTCCCGTGTCCTCCCCTCCACGCCTCGGGGGCGCATAGGAACAAGAAGGGCCACTCACTAGTACTTGGGATAAAGATCGGCAGCACGATGTTCGTCGCGAGCGTGAGCAGCATCAGGAATAGCTACGCGCACGCCGAGGCGGGTGGGCGTGTCTGGGTGTAGGTCCGTGCCCACTACCGCGAGCGCAGGGTATTTGGCATGCCGGGCGTGCCTATCGGGCTCGTCTTCGAGTTCAAGGAGGCGGAGGCGAGGGCGCGCGCGAGCACCCGGAGGGCGGGGGCGAGGTACGTGCTCGCGGGACGAGTCGAATTTAGGGAGGCAAGGGAAGAGGAAGAGGAAGAGGTGGAGGTGGAGGGCAGGAGCGAGCCAAGGTAGACGTCGGTGATGTACTTGGTCGTGTAGAAGAGGACGAGGAACCACGCGAGCCAGGCGCACAGCGTCCGTGTTAGTGAGAGAGTGTAAGAAGAGAAGGGGACAGAAGGGACGCACAAGAACTGGATTATACTTATACACTGCGGGACAAGGTGAGTGTTAGCGTACTTCACATACAAGCCGGACAGAGCAGAAAGGAGAGGAATGGCAGGCAGGGAGAGGAAGAGAAGGAGTGGCAGAGGAAAGGGAAAGAAGAGAGGGCAGGGAAGACGAGGAACCGGGGCATATCAGAAGGGCAGAGAAAGAGACAGAGGACAGAGGGACGGCGCCCAGGGCGTTGTACCCTGGCCTGAGCGACGACGACACGACGCTCGAGTCCGTCCAGTGGGGGACGAGAGGCGAGAGGTGTCGAGCAGGTCGGACCTCCAGCCCTCCGCGGCGGATCGCAAGCAGTGTCCCTCGGTCCGCGAGCACCGTGCCCTACATGCGCCTAGGCGCGACGGCGCGCAGATCGAATGGACCCAAGGAGGCGGGGAGGGAGGGCAGACGGTGAATGGGATGGGAAGGGAGAGCGGGATGGAATGGCAGGGGACTCGTAGTGTTGCCGATGTCCGGTTCGGTCCGGTTCTTTGCCCCAAAATCCGAACCCCGAACCGGACCATAGGTCCGGTCAGGTCCGGTCTGTTTTGGGGTTCAGAACAGGTTCGAACCCGAAAGAATTCCCACGCACCAAACATGTACATTTTGGTTCGGAAAACCATCAGACAGTGTGTAAGGTATGTTTTATTTGCTGACTGAATGTCCTTTTGAATTTTTGAGTGGATACACACCACTGAACAGGATGTATCAGATTATTTGGTAGCTTTGATGTGACTTGCATCAATGAACAATTGAACTTTCAGCCATGAATTCAGCCTGTTCAATGTATGAAAGCCCTGCCTGGAAGGAAAGGCAAGTGGTACCTTTCATTGTCAAACAAAATTATGGAAAACAATTAATTTCCTGGAACAAAATACCCAAAGGTTCGCACATGTTCGGACAGGTTCGGGAAAATTCCGAAATGCCCGAACCCCGAATCGGACATGGGTTCTGGTTCAGGTCCGGTTCAGGTTCAGGATCGGTTCTGAACCCGACCCCGGGAACACTACAGGGGAGGTGAGTGAATCGGGAAGGAAGGGGGCTTGGAGGCGGGAGAAAAGGTGAGCGAGTGAGAAGGAATGCAGCAGGGGATGAGAAGGAAAGAAAGCGATGACACACGATCTGCCTAATCATGCGCCCCAGCGCGCGCCTGCGTCCATATCTCGCGTAGCTCGTTGGCGAGGCTGAGCCGGGAGGTGGGGCTGCAAGACTCTTTCGTCAGCGGGGGGTAAGAGTGCCAAGCAGGACACAGCACTTACCCAGCAGCCGGCGGCAGTACGCGCTCGCGCACCAATGCTGTGGTGAGACCGTGCGTCGCGAGGAGGAGGACGGCCTCTGCCCGTCATGGCGGTCCGACGAAGCGTGAATGTTTGGGCGTCATGTGATCACCGTCCCTTTTACGTGTGCCACCACCGCCCGAAAAATCGCCGTAGACTCTACGTGAAATGGACTCGGGAAGCTCTTATCCTCCTGCATTTTTGACCTCAAGCGGCTCAGCCGCTGCGTCTCGCCAAATTCTAACGGCGCTCAAAAAAAATCTGCCTCCTCGTCCTAAAATTCGCCACGGAAATTGGAATAACACTGAACTCGAACGACCATCCGACCTGCACTGTCAAGCCCTCATCGCTGAGGTACTTTAGTCCCAGCTCAGCTCAGCTCCGTCTCACTCCGAGTCGCATCGCTCCCTCTGGCGCTCCTAAATCAATCCGCCTTTGATCCGCCTCATCGCTCAATTTCTCCCTCTGTGCTACGGCTCCGCGTTCAAGCGTGTGCTGCCCGTTCGCGGTATACTCTAATTGGCTTCTGAGATACTATTTGGCTCCCCACTCCCAACTCGGAGTCTCACCCGACTCTTGTGATGTATTATTTCCGCCGGGTTTCAAGGCCGCAGGAACGCTTATTCAATGCCCGAATCGCATCACCGTGTTTGCCTCGCCCCAATGGCACTATTGCTGCTCCTCTCTTAATTTCTATATCCTTGACTGTTACAAGATACTTAAGTCCTCATGTTGCGGAACCTCAGCCAGTCGTAGTATCATCTCGCAAATTTCTGTGGACTTGAACTTAAGTGTACACTGTCCGCAAGATGAGGTGCCTCCGCCGTGCAACGTTCCTCGGTACTCTTTGCCCTGGCTATGGATATATCGGGGTGTCTGAGACCTAGCCCTGCAATCACACTCTCTCGCTTACACTCCTGCTCACGACTCATCCACGTACTTATCGCTCGCTCGGGAGTCAGCATTATCTAACACCGTCGCTGAACGCAGTCTCTCTTCCATGCCGCTGGGTGCACTGCGCCCTTGCCATCTTGCGATCTTGGTTTTTCCGATGCGTCCGCTCGCCCGAGTACTCCGGCTTTCTAGAGACGACCTCGTTACGCCAACAATCCAGTATAGTTCAGACAAGTGGCAGACAAGTGGCGGACCAACTTGAAAGTCGCAGACTACGGCCCACCGCTAGTTTTTGCAAACTCTTGGCCGAGACAAACACCAGCACTATAATCCACCTTCACCTCTGCATCGATGGGGTATGCCGTATAGCAGGTACGCCAGTATTGGCCGAGTCCTAAATCATTTCAGTTATTCTCACCATCATTTCCATCTCCTTCATAAATCCAGTCATTCATCTGGACATGCGCAGGCCAAAGCATCTATTCCAGAATCATGCGAAAATTGTACGTGGACCTCATCATCAAAAAAAAAAGAGAAAAGAGAACAAAACAACGATTCATTAAGACCAACGCGAATCAGGATGTCTCGTCAATTCAACATCTTTGGCCTCCACCGCACCTCAAAAAATCTCCAAGCCTCACATTGTTCTTGTAGCTGCGCCACATCGAGACCGGTTGGATCTACACCGCACATTAATCGCACAATGACCACGAAAACTTCCACTTAAAGTGCAGCAGTCTCTGCGCTCCCAAAAATCGCTGTCTTAGTGTTAACAGCTGATCTCGAGACTGACAAACCGCTGCTGGGCTTCTCGTCACTGATATCCCCGCCGCGGACGAACCAGGACCACAGCTTGCCCTGGGTAGCACATTTCCGATTCCTTTACACGGTATGTGTCGTAGCTTTACCTCGGCAATAATTTAGTGGTTCCCTCACTGTCGTTACATCAAGGGGCATGTATTCAAGAAAAGAGAAAACTCAGTCTTTAAGTCCACCCACTCGACGCCTGAGCCCGCCCGTCTGCTGTCCTCCTACTACCCGTGCCCGCATCGATTTCTTTGAGTGCTCACTATTCTCCGTCCTCCACTTCCCCCGCCTCCTGTCCGCTCATCAGGGCCGGTCTGTCAAGACTCTCCGAGTTTGCATCCCCGGGATCACGCCGCACTTGAGTATCCTCCTCTACTAGAGTCACCCAAACCTTCCGAAATTCATACACCGCCCCCCATCTTCTTTTTTCATTGCTGATATCGATTTGGTGCAACCCCGCCGACGGCACTTCGAATGTGAAACTGTCCCGTCGGAAGTCGCGGGCAGGTGGAATTTCAATAGTGCCATGCATCGGGTTCCCTGCCGTTCGCAGGCTCCAGGAAAGCTGCATTGATCTGTATGCATGATGCCAGAAGGTGACTCTGAATGTTCCGGCCTGCGCTGTCTTGACCAAAAGGATGCCCGTGGACTGTCGACCTCCGGACATGCAAAACCTGTCTGCGATGAAATTCGAGGAGAAGCAGAAGCAGGAAATGACGTGGTCCCCGTCCGGGATTGGTGTGTTTTTACCCCAGTTATGCCTGTGTTCTTCACTTATTTCTTCTAACTTGTTCTGGCTCGCAGGGGAGGTCAGGATTTCGATTGACATGATACGAGGGTTAGACTGCGCGAGCTCGGTGAGCTGAGGGAGCCATTGTTCTGGGCATCCAAGAAGGGAAACCCCAGGGCCGTCGGCTAAGATCTTGTCGAGGGGCATCGGGGATTTGCTATCATCGAAATCATCATCGAAACCGAAGACCGAACAGCCCCGAGCGGCCATGATCTCAAACAATTCTGGGTCATTTGCACACCCGGAAATCGGATATGCCGAAAACACTGCCTGAGCCAAGTATTGGCTCGAGGATGTGGGAATTTTCTCCCAGAATTCACATCTAGTTTTCATCTGTTGCTTTTCCAGGTCTACAAGGCGGTCGAACACCTGAGGGAAGCCATAGACATCATACCTCTCTGACTGTGGGTTTAAAGTTTCGTCCTCGATATCCATGGGCACCGACACCAGATTCAAGGCTTCATTTGGAAAGGCCTCGATCCCCGCCATTTCACGGTATTTGTCAGTTCTTCTGGCAAGTGACTCCTTCCGAGCTTCGTCTGCATGTCTGACCTCAAGCCTGCGTGCATCCTCGTAGAAAACCTGGTTCATCATGCCAGTGCCCGGAGTGGTTTTGGCGATCAGGTGCTTCTCGAAGAATGCACACTCATAACTCCACATCCTCTCTACAACGAAAGCGAGCTGATAGAAGGCATTCGACTCCGGGGGTATCTTCAACTCGAATGCAGATGCCATGCACGCGAGTAGGTGCGTATCCCGCTCTACATCAAAATCCGACCGCCATTGGTAAGCAAGGTCTTGCACCCTAAGATATTCCTTGTCGAGCCGTGTTAATGGGGACTTTGAAGGGCTTTCTGGCTTATCCAGCTCCGGTCTCGGAGACTCCAGACCCCAGGAGACATGCAGACAGCTGACATGACCAATTCCTCCAATACGGTGGGTAATCTCTAGGAGATGTGTCAACACTGATTTTGAAGGGTTTTCTGCCTTGTCCAGCTCCGGCCTAGGGTCCAGATCCCAGGAGACATGCAGACACCTGACACGGTCAATTCCTCCAATGCGGTCGGCAATCTCTTGAGAGTGCTTATTGATTGCAGCAAACTGTTTTGTTTTTCTAAATCCATGGTTTCTGTTCAGAGGGATGCTGCATTTCGCTGTCATAATTCCAGTGTCCTGTGTTATCTCGAAAGTTGCAGAGTAGATATCTGAGGTGGTCGTTGAAGGATTTCGCAGTGGGCAGTGATGTACCAAGACAAATGTGTTGCGAGATTCCAGATCCAGAACGGTGGTGAGGAGAACTTTCACCTCGGGGGACCCATCTGAGCCGCGAGAACCCACAAGGGCATAGTAAATTGCTACATGATCAAGATCACTAAATCTCTCCACCGGCCCTGTGTAGGGGGAAACATATTCCATGAAGTCGCTATCTGGCACAACCACAAATGGGGCCCCTGGGGAGTATTCCCTTAAGATGTGGTCCTTGCAATCTTGTGCTGTTGTGATCGTCGGTGCTTTTTCAAAGTCGTCTGGGAGCTGCAGCTCCAGACTGAGACCTGTTTGTTCATCCCATGATGGATTGAGTCCCCAGATGTATATCCGGAGGATTGCAAGAGCAATTTCGATGCCCAACCATATGTATGTGTCGCCTGCATGGGAGTTTTGAACAACAGTGAAACAGCCTAGGTATCCCACTGCTGTAGACCCAATGCCAAGGAAAAGGAGAACTTGGAGGAATGCAAGGTGTAGACGGGAGGGGATAACATTAGGCAATTGAGGGAAGATACCCGCTGTTTTCTCGTCTGTGGAGGACAATGGTTCCGACCGTTGTCTGATTATTGGGGATTAGAAGCATGGCTGTGCAGGGAGCAAATAACTAACTGTGGTGGGGCTTGCATAGCTCGAGGTGAGTTATCCCACGAACTCTGGGTGGCATTTGACATAGCTGTCACCTTTCCCTGTTCGAGATCAGAGGGCGGAGAGTTGGGTGCTGATGGCCTACATATTCCAGAGGTAAGTGTTTGTGCTGGACAAATGAGACCAACTCACTGAGTTGTATCCAATGTTGAGTAGAGAATCTGTTGAATCCGGATCTGGATGATCATCTGAGCCACGACGACAGAGACTGCTGAGCCAATAATGCGCAGAAGTGGAGGCATCCAAGCAGGAAACCCCTTCGACGAGTGGTCGTTCATTATAATACGGATGTATGGGGCAATGCTCAAACATGCGAGCAAAGCAGTAGAGGTACACAAGTGCCAGTTCCAGGTGTTATAGTCAAATTTGAGTCGCACTTGCGACTTGTTGATGTGCTGCTCCTCTAGAAGGTCCTGAAACTTCTGGCTGGCAATGTATCGAGTGCCATGTTCCTGGTTGGTCCTTGTTTCATCATTCTGAGTCTTGGCCGTCCTGCGTTTCGAAGCATCTCGGTTTGACGGCAAAGTCCCAATTATGCCAGCAACAGAGCCCTCAAGTTTGAACCCAGAATCTGCAAGCATTTGTGCGAACCGAGGAGAGATGCTGGCCACCAGAACTGCGGTGGAGGCCTTGACGATACCGAGAGAACCAAACATCGACAGCGGCGTGGCGGCAGCGTACAGGAAGCCTCCATTGAGCGCTTCGCCGACATGCTTCTCGCACTGGTCTGTGCCGATGATTGGGAGAAAGGCAGATATATCTTGGATTCCGGAGACTAGGCTGGTGCCGGCGCTTGTATGATCCATGCTGCACGATGGATAGGTGACTATAAGTTCGAGTGCGGAGCGCTAGGATGTTGCGGAACCTACCTGTTGTGCTCGAACCAATCTGCTATTGGGTCAGAGACAGAAAGATTGGCCGAATCAGAATCACGGCGCACCAGTGTCTCGACGACGAGAGGTAGAAGTGAGAAGCAACGTGGGGACTCGGCCGTTGTAACGTCAGCTCTTCGGCTCCGAGTCCGCATTATTGGAACGATACCCATCAATACCACATGCCAGAGTCACTTAAACTTCGTGGTCTCATACCTTCCGCAATCGAGCCGCAAGCTGCGACGATACTTGCTGTAATACGAGTATGGAAGATGTTCATGAACCTATTCGAAGTACTGACCGCAATCGCTAGAACAGAGAGGGAAAGAGCCGGAAGACCGTGGTGCGGAACCTTTGCGCCACAGATTGACAGGTCAACGGAAGCTGCTTGACACACTGACACGGGAGCATATACATAGGTATATTGCATCCAGAAATGGATTCATTAAACGAAAGACGACGGTGGTAGGCTCACCAGCAGATAACCGTCCCCAGTACTCGCCTTAATGCCTACTGATCTCTTGAGTGGAGGGCGGTTGAAAAGCATCAGGGCAGAGGAACGCGACAACTGTGCGCCGCAAATTGACAGTTTAATGTGTCGGCAGCTATTCGGTCCCGTATCCATCCCAAAAATACCTCAGGACCGACAGTCCCTCATTTATCCCCCTACAGCACTTGGGCCTCAGACCGAACGAAATGGAGCGGCAAATCGTTAATACTGTATCGTTGTATTCGACGGTTACAGTTGGTTTATAAGTTGAACTTTTAACACCGCGATGCAGCTCCGCGATCGCCCTGGAATGCTGTCAGAAATCTGCACGAAGGTTGATAGAGAAGATGAGCGCGTACTCAACTCGTACGGACCAAAAAGACACTGGAATTTCCGGAGCTGCCGCCCGGGACCGGGTCGGAGGATGCACGAGCAAGCTGCAGTGAGCGCAGGGTACGCCTGGCAGGGTGCGAGCGCGTCGTCAACGCGACGCGCTGACATTCGGACGAGCCCCTGAGCGCTCGTCGCGTGTAGGCCGCAAGCCGCATGCCGTATGTGTGCTTAGGCGCGGCAGACGTGGGGGGCTAAAAAGCGGGCGAGAGACGGGGTACAGAGGCAAATGCCACGGGAAATGGAGAATCGAATGTGATGGAGGAGAGGAGCAATGGGAGGTGAATACCACGAGAAAGCAAGGGGAGGAAGGAAATATGGGAGGCGAATCAATCGGAAAGGAAAAGGCGGTCCAGGGGCGCGAGGAGGTGGAAGGGAAGGCGGAGCGACGCGCTCTCGGGCTCGGGCTCGGGCTCACATCGGTGAGAAGGGTGCGAGCAGTATGCATATGGCGCACTCGGGCGTCATCCGCACGGCACGGCCTCAACGCCCACGGCCCCGGTTGCCTTGATGACGCCAAGGGGTACGTACCCTTCGACGCCGTACTCAAGCTCGTCGACCCCGGCTGTCCGCTTCGAGTGCATGCCGCGAAGCACCTGAGCCTTTACACTCATCAGCGATGTCCTCAAGCAACGCGCCGTATTCGCGCGCATCGTGTGCCCAGTAGTATCATCCTCTACATGCGGAGGGGTCCGTGCTGCAGCCAGTGGAGGGGCTGCCGGGAAGGGCGCGGGGCAAGGAAGAGAGGGAAGGGAAAGCTCGGAGGCATGCATATCGACAGAGCAGAGGGGAAAGTGCAAGAAACGTAGACAGGAAGAGAAGAGGGAGAGGACACACGATGTACCGAATAATGCGCGTGCGTCCAGATCTCGCACAGCTCGCAGGTGAGCGCCGTAGGCGGAGGGCCAGACTGTGTTTCCTCCTCAACATTCAATACTATCCAAGTGGGCGCAGAGCGAATGAAAGGCTATAGAGCGGAGGGCAGCAAAAGGACGATGAGGCTGAAAGGGAAAGCGGGAGCAAAAGGGCGACAGAGGGTGCGGACGGGGCGAACACGAGTGACCAAAAGCAGGAAGAAAAGAGGACGAGGGATTGGAAAGCAGGGAGAGATCAAAAAAGAAGAACGTTAACGCAAAGACTTGCTCAGCAGCCGAGGGCAGCGCGCTCGGGCACCAGCATTGCCATGAGGCCGTAGGCGGCGAGGAGGACAATGGTGATCAGCTACATTATACAGAAGGAGAAGAAGCGGTGGGACGCACATGAAGACCGCCTGGAGGTGCCCAAGCAACAGCCCTCCGCCCAGAACGTACGGCGTCTGCGCTCCCGGCACGAGGTGTTACGAGGTGTAGGCGTCCGCAACGGCATTGACCAGCGGCAAAGGGGCAATGCGTAACACATAGAAGCCGATTGGAAGCGGAGCGACTCGAGCGAGAGCAAGTCCGGGCGTGCGCAGGCAACTCGATTCTGAATATCTGTTGTACCCCAAAACTTGAAGTCTTGCCAAAAGTTGCCCAAAGGCCTGACTAAGCGTCCGAGAGAGCCGGGGACGCGAGACGTGCTTCGTCAGTGCACGGGGTCGACGCGCAATGCGCGACCCAGAGGTCGGAGCCAGAAAATTTAAGTGTCATGGGATTGATCAGTGCTCGGCCGGAACGTGTGCCGATCAATTCCGAGGTGCCGAGTCGGCACTTCGGCAAAGCGATTGAATAGTTTTTTTATTATTTCTGTGTCTTCCTCTATTATAATCGTTGGATGCTGATCTCAGGTCCTTCCTCCACTTGTCCACCCAAATTCCGAGTGATGGGAAATCACTGGCACTGGATGATCTTCCGCTTGAGTGCCTGCTGTGCAGCCTGTGCAGCCTGTGCCCCGAAAATCGCCGTGCAGCGGGAGCCTGGATTTTCGAGGGATACTTAGGCTCAAGACTCATTATCTGTTCTGCTTTTACTGCTGTTTGCATAATGGATGACAGTCCGCAAAAAAAAAGAAGATTTGATCTGCCAACTACGCCAGCCCGTAGCGGGTGCAATTCTTACTCAAATCACATGAGATTAGGTGCGTTAGAATCGCATTAACGAGGCGCTCGTGTCTGTACCGCTCTCGACGCTCGACTGTGAGTTTAAATTTTTGTCAATTATGTGGGTTGAACAGTTTTGATGTGTCAACTATGCCAGCCCATTGGGGGCTCAATTCTTACTCAAATCACATGTAACTAGGTGCGTTCGAATCGCATTAACGAGGCAGTCATGCCGATACCCCTCTCGACGTTTAAGTCCACATTTGAATTTTCATCATTTTTCCGGTCAGGCTCATTTTAGCCCTACTTGGTTTACCTTTGCTGGAGGTAAATATGGTCCAAATTCTATGATTCAAACTGAGCTGGAAGGCGTGTCATTGGCGCCTTCTCTCCATATAAAATTTATATTTGCGCCAATTTGAACCACTGAAGGGCGCCGGTCACGGGATGATACGCGCTGACGCTCGTTTGGCGCAGATCTTTCCGTGATCATTTCGTGGCCGTTGAACCAAGTTAAAAACGCACAATTTACCTGGGTGCAAGGCCCCGATGCACCACTTTGAGATTCATTTTGAACCATAAAATTCAGTTAAGAGCTGTGGGCAACAGAAGCCTGCAAAGTTGTACCACAATGGCCCTTGCCGCAACTGGCCGGGAAATTGGCCTAAATTGAAAACAAAGATTACAGCTCAAATATTGGTAGTGCAATAAGCGCCTCACTAAGGCGATTCTAACGCACATGACTTTGTGGAATTTGAGTAAGAATTGATCCTGCAGCGGGCTGGCGTAGTTGGTACTTCAAAAATTCTTCTTCTTCGCCGTGGCTGCAAAATCGGCGAAAAATAAAACTCGTAGTGAAGCCTCGAGAGTGGTACTGCCAGGAGCGCCTTGTTAATGCGATTCGAACGCATATAATTTCGAGTGATTTGAGTGATAATTGCACCCGCTACGGGCTGGCGTAGTTTAGACATCAAAATTGCTCTTCTTTTTTTTTTGGCAGACTGTCATCAATTATGCAAACAGCTGTAATCAGCATCCTCAGTTTTCTGTGTCTCCCAGCGGTTCGAAGCAATTATTGTGCTGAATAAACTGCCACCGTGACCCTGTCCCGTATCCTCTATCCGCCGTGCACAGTTCCTCGGTGCTCCATGGTAGCAGTTGAAAGCCACCTACAGATTCAAATAACTCCTTTGGATGGAAGGCCACGCGGGAATTGTGGATTTTGAACTATCCGCTGAGCAGAGGCTTGTCTGTGGCGTGCAGACAGCCGTTCAATAAGTAACTAATACCCAGTTGCCTTTCGACTGCGTATGCTCTGCTTTTCCGGAGAGTCACTTACGCCGTTCGCTGCAAGCAAATTCTGGTTCTCGAGCTCGCTCATTTCCCGTCCGCGCCCTTATTAGCACGGGGCCCGAGCCACCCTTGCCAATAATGGGGACATAAGGAATAAATCGCCAGCTCGAGTCAGGCAATGCGGCTCCACCTCACAGCGGTCACCCCTGCACTTGATTACAGAATGTATCCTGAGAGCAACCGGCCGGCCAAGTATACTTTATAATAAACCCTCTTATAACTCAGACTAAATGTACTGGGAATCTTGAACAATGACGCCGGACCGATGTACTCGGCGAGCAGGCTTATTATACGTGGGGCGCTCGGGCGCAACCGACCCACGCCCAATGGCGATGATGCACCCCTGCGCGTACCTTCCTCGCCTCGACTCGATCTCTGGTGCCGAACCCGAAAGGAATAAGCGACGTGGTTCAACAATGCAAGCCGGAGACTTCCAAGTGCGAAACAAATGAACCAATCCGCCTCCCCGGTCATATCTTCCGCATCCGCACATGGACGTAGATTCCTAGGGCTACCCCCGCTGGTACGAACTATGAGGATTGTATTCTGCGGATGTACAATTCCCGCTCCCTTTGTTGAACTTGTGTACATCGTTAATTGTAACCCAGAACGAGAGTGATTTTATTTGTTACATTGATTGATCCACAGTCTGGTTCTGTTTCTGGCGAAAAAAACTCAACATGGTCGATTCTCTAGAGCGCGATCCAAACCATTTGACCGACATATCCCGTGCGCACAAAATCTTGCCCCCAGTCGTTCGAGAAGGTTGGCCGAGATACCCGAACCTTGGGCCATAAATCAGGCAGTAATGTGTACATGTTGAACTGGCGGAACAAATACACTCGCGAGGCAACTTGGAGGCCCATGTCCATGGTATTACAGACAGATTAACTCGGCGACTACTGGCTCGAGCGGAATTGGGGGTCAAGCGGCTCGAGCGAGGCCATGAAATAATATCATATGCTAATAGAATACATGCTACCGCGATCTCGAGCACGCTCGAGCGGCTTGAGCCTGGCTCAAGGATTTCGTCTGATACAACGTACTTGGCTCGAGCGAGACAGGACTGGAGTCATCTAGGTCGGTGGAAGCGACACCAGGGAGGGGAAAGGTGCGATTAGGAGGTGGCGAAGAAGAAGGAATTGGAGGGGAAGGGAAGGGACCGCTTTAAGGGTAATTAATCGAAAGGGTAGCTCGGAGGGTAATCGAAACGAGTTGCAGAGAATAGAACGGGGGGGAGGGAGGCAAGGAAATATGAGAAAGGGACAAACGATCTGTCTTATAACGCGCGCATCGTAGCTCGTGGGTGAGGGAGAGGCAGTGGGCGGGACTGCGCATGCGTGCGGCGGGTGGCGAACGGAAAGGAAATGGCTTCCCGTGAGCTTGTCGTGCAGGATGACGAGCGCAGAAAACAATCTCGTGAGCATCCCTGGATCGATCGCGCCTCCCCTCCTGCGCGCCTCTTCCCCGCATCCTACCCTCCTCCGTGCCTCGGGAACATAGGAACAAGAAGGCCCACTCACCAGTACTCGGGATAAATGCCGGCAGCATGATATTCGTCGCGAGCGCGAGCAGCGCGTGGAACAGCTGCGCGCGTGCGCCGAGGCGCGTCGGCGTATCGGGGTCTGCTACTTCTCCGTCCGACGTGGAGTTGTCCACGACCTCGAGTGGCGGCGGGATGTTCGGCACGCCGGGCGCGCCTATCGGGTTGGTCGTCGAGTTCGAGGAGGCGGAGATGAGGGCGCGCACGAGCACCCGGAGGGGGCGAGGTACGCGCTCGCCGTGGCGTTCGCGGGAAGGGTCGAATTCGAGGAGGCAAGGGAAGAGGAAGAGGTGGTGGAGGTAGAGAGCGGGAGCGAGCCGAGGTAGACGTCGGTGACGTGCATGGTCGTGTAGAAGGGGGTGGGGAGCCACGGGAGCCAGGCGCTGCACGTCTCTGTCAGCGAGCGGAGTAAGAAGGGAGAAGGCGAGGGGAAGAGGGAAGGGACACACAAGGACTGTATTATGCACGGCGGGCGGAGCGGGAGGTTAGCGCTCTGGTCATATCAGGCGGACGGAGGGGAAGGGGAAAGGAAGGGTAGGCGGGGAGGCGGAGAGAGGGAGTGGGAGAGGACGGGGGTGGGGGGAACCAGCGCGAATGGGAAGGGCAGAGAAAAGAACCTGAGACGGCGGCCGGCGGAGCGTCGTACCATCGCCCGGGGTGAGCGCGCACGATCGGCGGGGGTGGACGGGCACGACGCGAGTCCGTCGAGTACGCGACGACGCGAGTTGTGTCCGACTCGCGGGGGTGGGCCACGCTCGAGCCCCGCAGGTCCTAGGGTAGGACCACCAGCCATCCGCGAGGAGTGCCACTTGATCCGCGAGTGCCGTGCCCTGCATGCGCCTCGCGCCCGGGTGCGCACGGGACGGCGCGCAGATCAAACGGACCAAGGAGGCGGGGAGGGAGGGCAGACAGCGAATGGGAAGGGAAGGGAGAGCGGGATCGAATGGCAGGGGAGGCGAGTGAATCAGGAAGGAAGGGCCCGAAGGGGGCTTGGAGGGCGGAGAGAAGTGAGCGAGCGAGAAAGAACGCAGCAGGGGATGAGAAGGAAAGAAGGAGATGACGCACGATCTGCCTAATAACGCGCGGCAGCGCACGCGCATGCGTCCATATCTCGCGTGGCTGCAGGGCTGCAAGACTCTTTCGTCAGCGGGGGTAAGAGCGCAGCACTTGCCCAGCAGCCGGCAGCAGTACGCGCTCGCGCACCAATGCTGCGGTGAGACCGTACGTCGCGAGGAGGAGGACGGCCTCTGCCCGTCGTGGCGGTCGAAGCAAGAGGTGATTGATCTCTGGATCATGGACTCCTTCCCACGAC